>ONZH01005664.1:0-190000 GCA_900303285.1 Rhinella marina
TCATCCGTTTCTTAGTTATGTTTACCCAACTCCCTTCGTGTTCATAATGTTTTCATGTGTCTTTGCTCAAACGTTATGTTGCTCCCGTTGGTCCTGAGGAATAGGTCTCCGCCTCCGGTTGAGGTAGCAGGACAAATGGAGCATGAGATTGCCAGAATTGTGGATGTGAGAAGGGTCCGGAATTCCTTCCAGTACCTCGCACATTGGAAAGGGTTTGGTCCTGAGGACAGGCTTGGGTACCGTTGACCAGGATGCATGCAGACTCGCTCATCCGAAAGTTCCATCTGCAGCATCCCGATAAGGCCTGCTCCCGCTGGTAAGGGTCCAGTGGCCCCTCGTGAAGGGGGGGGGTACTGTCACACGAGGTCGACGTCGCGCTCCCTCTGCACGACATCGCCGGACCTCTCCGCCCCCTAGAGACGAGCAATAGGGAATTGAAGTGCTGGTCTTGTCAGCCAGCACTTCATGAGTTAATTCTCTGTTGGGTTTAGCCATGTGGTGCTGATCACACCACATGGCTACTTTACATATTGTTTGGACAGCTTGCTCCGCCTCAGGTCATGTGATGCTGGCCACATCACATGATCCTGGGCGGGCTATTTAAAGATGGCAACTGCCTCACTTCAGATGCCTGTGATTAGTCTTCTGAGATCAGTGCTGTGTGTTGGACCTTGCTGTTGGATTATTGGTATATTGGATTTTGGCTTCGGACTTAGACTACGCTTTTGCGATTCCCCTCGGTATTTGACGTGACCTCCTGTTCTTGACGTGGCTTGCTGACTATTCTGCTATTGTGTTTGTTCTGTCTGTGTTCGTCTTTCCCTGTGTTCCCTTCCCTGTGCACGTACTCAGCATAGGGACCGTCTCCAAGTTACGGTTTTGCCGCCTAGGGCATCTACTGTAAGTAGGCAGGGAAAGAGGTGGGGTTCAGACAGGGCACACTATCCCTTGTTTCCCTGTCGTGACACTTAACCTGGAGGAGACCACAACTTTCACTACATATATTTTATGGTCTGTCTTAAAAGGTCACAATATATGTGAGCTTTGCTTGCATTTCCGCTTTGAACCAACCATTAAAGGGTATTCCAGTCTTGTGATATTGATAACCTACCCTTAGGCAGGTCATCAATGGGAGTCTAACTCTCTGCACCCCAGCCAATCAGCTGTTTAAAGGGGCTGCAGTGCTAGTTTGAGAGCTGTGTTCTTTTCAGTTTTTACATGCATGCAGTCTACATTGTAGTGGTGGTGCAGTGTAATTACAGCTTCTTCTCATATTTACTTGAGTTAGATGAACAGTTGTAATTACAGTACACTGCACCACCACTGTAATGTAGACAGCATGCAGGTAAATATTAAAGAGAACACAACACTCACACTAGTGCTGCAGCGCCTTCAAACAGCTGATCAGCTGATGTGCCAAGAGTCAGATCCCAACAATCTTCTGATCTGATATTGATGACCTATCCTAAACTTAGATCATCAGTATCAGGAAACCGGAATACATGGTAAGTGTTCTAAATTTGTGGACCAAGTGATTCCTGATTACATATGCAGCATCCCAAAGCAGGGAGTATCTGCAAATGGCTTGTTATGTAATAAGCTGTAATGTATTGTTATGTTGTATATTTCACCCAGAATAGCCATATATGGATGGCCTAGCTGGGGTTAACAATCCTGGCTCCGCCCTTGTAGTAGGTTAGGTATGGACTGGCTCCACCCTTAGCTCCAAGTCAGTTTACATTGGAGTTCAGACACAGGGGAAGCTGTGACTTGTGCTCACTATTTTTAGGTCCAAAAAGTTACATAGGTTCACCAATCTCTGCATGATGTACAGAAGGGTTGAACGAACGAAGGAGAGAACTATGAAATTTATGGCCAAGCTGTTAAGACTTTACGTTGTGAGGGACACTGTTAAGACACCCTTCACGCATGGACACAACCTGGTCAGTCATATGTCTAAAATCCTGTATCCCTCAGTGGACATTATAGTTACCATCGAAAAAGTACTATTGTCCACCATAGATTCTACTGGAACAGATTTGAGACAGATAGAAGGGGAAGTGGGTCATAACTCCCCAATACATTATTATCTGGGAAGAATTGCTTTGTATACAGTTGGAACTGTGTTTGCACTTCAGTAAAGAGAGACGTTTATTCTGTTACATATTGCTTGGTTACTGACTCCTGCACCATACGTTGGTCATATGCATATATCTTTATTCTTGAATCCGTTTATTAAAGGCCTGGCTTAAGATACAGAAAATTAGGTATAGCATCACTCACAGCTTCCCCTGCCACAACATGACTGATGATTGCTTGCTAGACAAAATGGGCCATTATAACTAATGAAAGGTATTTGGGAATATATTTATAATAAAGTATTTTCAAGTATTTTCATTTTTTTAATTCTCAGAGTATACACTGACAAGCAAAAGGGTAACAATGTTTTGAACTTTTGACTTTCAGGCTCTGTATCATCTTGGCGATCTCATACATAAATTGGACTTGTAACTATTTAGTATGTGATTAGTCATGCAGATTCTTGTCAAGTAACTGCATTGTTACTATTTTGCTCCTGGTGGTGGAATCTGTTCATCCATTCCAAAGTCAAGAGTCAACAAGTCAGCTTATCACAAGGTCTATCAGTTCTGACTTGACAAACACAGAAGTGAAGGTGGCTCGTGTCCATGCAAGCACCTTGCGACAGGCATTACACAAGTCTGTGGATGGTGAGATATGGAGCCTGAAAGTCAAAAGTTCCAAACATTGTTACCCTTTTGCTCATCAGTGTATATCTATTGTTTTGCTCATTTTACCCACAGGTCTCTGGATATCTGTCACAGAAGCCTAAGTTTTAGTGACAGGTCACTGACTTGCTGTTTCAAAGGTCGAAGCGTTGTCTTTTACCGTCTCAATGCTTGCTGTTGCTCCACCACCCACTGTCAATTCAGCTTTTCCCTATCCAGGTGGGCAGACTGGCTAACTCCACATTGCCACAGAAGGTTGACACACTGGTTGTAATATAAGAGTTCAAGAGGCATGAATAATGCTGAAAGTTATATTATGAGAACTTTCTGTATATTTACTCATTTAGATTAATGATACAGGATGTTGATCCAGAGACTTTGTTGCCGTATTTGGCATCAGGAAGGAATTTTTTTCCTCCTATTATGAGACAATTGGACATTAGTTTTTTCCTTACTCTAGATCAGGGATGTTCAAAGCTGTTGCAAAAACTACAACTCCCAGCATGCCCTAATAGCTGTAGGCTGTACAGGCATGCTGAGGGTTGTAGTTTTGCAACAGCTAGAGGGCTGCAGTTTGAGCATGTCTGCTGTAGATCAACAGTGTAGAAAAATACTTTGAACTTGATGGACAACCTTCCTATGTTACCATAACATTTCACCTATTCTGACATTCAGTGAACATTGCTGGAAAATTTTGTTCAAGTTTATTTGTCACGCACAAAGCGATACAAATTACGAATTTGTCAAATTTAAGGAAAAATAAAAGTGATAAATTTCAATCTTATTCACAAGATTAGATCATATTGTATATTAAAGTCAATGTTAAGCAGAGACATGTTAGACGTAGAGCAAAAGTAACAGAAGCGAATATGTTTTCATTCTATTCACAATCTAATCCATTGCAATTTCTCTCATTGAATCTGATTCACTATATTTCCAGATGACAAAGTAGAAAATGGCCAGCAGGTGGCGCAAATAAACCTATATCCGGGACTAGTCTACACATTTGTCAGCAAAGAAGAAGAAAGGGAAAGGGTCAGCTCACTTGGGCTGTATTATCAGCATCAGCAACAGCAGCCAGAGTGTCTTGTGTCTGCTGCAGGCAATGGAACTCTTTTCCAAGTCGAAAGCATTCCCACTGCAGCCCAGCGGAGAGGATCCACACAGGCATGCCGGCAGCAGCATCTGCATGCTCTCATTCATTCTGCTGCAGTAAAGCTATAGCCATGAGGACATGAGAGGAGCCTGCAGATGCTTTGAAGTAGAGTAATTGATTCCTACAAGCTGCTTTTCAGATCACTGTGGTTTTTAATATAGGATTTTATTCTACTGTTTTATGGATTTATTCATTTTTTTCCCAAGAGAAGAATTGATGGCAAACAAACTGCCTATAAATATAATGGCTTGGAAAAAGATTGACTTTCTAGAGGGGATCCTTTATTTCTTGAAAGATCTAGAAGTCACCAAGGGATCTTCTTGTCTCTGTTGAGAGCAATATTGGGTTCCTCTAGTCGCACAGTATTGGGAGATTGAGCTGTGAGTCACAGGGTAGGGATTATTTAAAAAAAGTGGAGGAAAAGTGAAAATCAAAAATGGCAAAGGTTGTTGGGGAAACTTCGGTGGAAGATCTTGCTAAGGTTTCTGATGAGGAGCTAATGAAGTGGACTAAGGAGGAGCTGATTGTCCGGCTCCGAAGAGCAGAGGCTGACAAGATGAGTGCTATGCTAGATCACAGCAATTTGATCCGGGAGGTGAATAGGAGACTGCAGCTACATCTTGGGGAGATCAGAGGGCTTAAGGTAAGGACTAGAGACTGGTGTTATACTGGTATGTAATTCCTATGTACGTACACTATCTCTTATTGTACACCGCCACAGGTCATGTTGGTGCTACTGAGCTCTGTGGACACTGTTACTCTGCATAACATCTTGGACACAGATGTTAAAATTAATTTGCTTGGTTTTATATTCACAGTAAGAGGGTATTGTTGCCCCTTTAAGAATCAGAGGAACAGAGGTTTATTTTAAAGCTTCCCTTATCATTAAGTCTTTAGAAACCTGTGTGAATTCCTTCTTAAAATACTGCTTCAGTCATATTGTTTCAGTCTATTCCATTTCTCCTTAAACCGGCTTTTCATTCTGTAAAGCCTATAAAGAGTTAAATGGATTTACTTGCAGCCTAAAAATACAGCATCTCAGTGACTCTCACACCTTACCGCCCAGCCTCATGATTACGTAATGTGTCAAGAGGAGCAGATTGGTACAGTACAGTGGGGAAGGCTTGACGGGGCTTTCTTCTGAAGCCAAAGGACATCTGTGGCTCAATCTGAGATTGCAATGAGAGTTTCTGATGCAAATAGGGTTTGTGATGTTAGGGAATCCTGAGAGAGAACCATAGCCAACAAATAAGATGATAAAAACACCTAGTGGAAAGTACAAGGTTCACCCCATATCTTCATTTTGCCAAATAAATCTATTTCCTGTTAAGCTATCATTGCTAAACTCAGATGTGGATTTACTGTATATTGGTTCAATCAGATTAGTTTCCTGATGGTAACATTAGCCCGGGTTGAGTGGTAGCTTCCTAGCAGCTATTGCAATGATGTAATGAGACACAGAGTAACCGTTTCAGTGCTACAGAGTCCTCCAGCAGCATCTCATCAGTGTCTGTTTTATATGCTACAGCTAATGCTGATGAGGTTACCATATGCTAGATTCAGAATTCAGCTAGTCTGGTAATTTCCATATTCAGTTATGGAAAGCTAGAAACAATCAAATTATCAAAAAAAATCTAAATAAAATCTGGAATATAGTAATAGATCATCCATACAATCAATAAAGGGTGGTGGCAAGAACATCTAAAAATATTCTCTTGGGTTGTGCCTTGATCTCCTCTGCCCAAAGATATCATCTCCCACCCACGCTTCTCCTAGGGAACAGCAGAAATCAAGCAGATTAATATGGAGAAGAGGAAAATTTAATTTATTTTACAATACTCCCGAGATCATGATTCACTGCTACCTCAGGATTATGGACAAGTTCATGTATTGGATAATGATCTTTTACATCATGATTGCACACCAAATAAGTTTTGACTTGGTAGCATGAATTCATTTTTACTCTATGAACCCATTATATAGAAATATAGGTAGAAGTTAGAAGTAAATGTATATAACATATTTTAAATTAATTCAGCAAAGTGCTTTCAAACTATCTGGGAATTTCTTTTGGGTATTGCACTATGACTCTAAAGATGTTCTGCGAGTTAGGAACAGCTGGATAGCAGCACGTTGCCTTCCAAACCTCATCATCAGTTCAGACCACAAGGCAGAAGGAAATTACTTGTCCACAGTAATTACAATGAGGTAGTTCCAATATCTGATGCTGTAGAAGATAGATGTTAAGAGGGTGGCAAATGTGTGTAGGTCATTTACAAAAGACATAGCTTGGAGCAGTACCTTCTAATAAATTAAATTACATTAAAGAATCCCAAAGACTTTTAAAATACACTGTGCTCCATATTAAAAGTGCAGAATAAGTACCTCCTAGCAACATGACCAACAGGATGAGAACCTTTGGCTTAGAGCAGGGGTCAGTAACCTCCGTCACTCCAGCTGTTGTGAAACTACTCCCAGCATGCTCAATTCACATCTATGAGAATTCTGAGAACAGCCAAGCAAGTGTGTGTGCTGGGAGTTATAGTTTCACCACACCTGAAGTGCCAAAGGTTGCTGATCCCTGGTTTAGAGCAGATAAGTTGAAAGTTATGTTTCAATGCAAATAAGTGTTGTGTCAAAGAGTTGTTTCGTCAAGAAAACCCATTTTCATGTATATCTATTCAGGGAATTATGGATTAATAGATGGGTGAAAAGAATCAGGAACTTCATCTAATAGCCTAGAGCAGAGAGTGACTTCAAAATAGATCACTTTCTTTCTTTGGGGGATCTGGCTGACCATGCATTACATGGACAACCCAGTTATTCCATGGACACAATGTAAAGATTTACCCAATAGGGCACTACATAGTAATTAAACACTTGCTGTTGGGTTTTCCTCCACAGATTACAGCTAATTTCTGTGAGTTCCAAAAGCCAGACCACCTGTGATCTGCTGATTTCTGGAAATCCTTGTAATACAAAAGAGATCATAGTCACAGGTCTAACGTTAAACAAAATGGGAATTAAAGGGGCTATCCCATCTTGGATAATGGGGGCATATCGCTAGGATATGCTCCCATTGTCTTATAGGTGCGGGTCTCCGTCGGCTCCATAGAAACAAATGGGAGCCGGGCCGCGCTTTCGCGGTGCGCTCCGATTCATTTCTATGAGCGAAGAGGGGAGCCGCGTCTGGTGGTGGTCAAACCCTGGGAAACCCAAGGTCCTCCAGGCTCAGAGCTCCCCCGCTTCATTCTTGATATAGGTGCGGGTCCCAGCACCTATAAGACAATGGGGGCATATCCTAGCGATATGCCCCCATTGTCCAAGATGGGATAACCCCTTTAAGAATAGCGTAAACCCCATGATAAATTGCAAAAAAAGGCAGGAATCACCAGTCACATACTGTATATAACAATGATTGATGATTCTCATCTAAAAAGTCCTTCTTACTTATGATGAAGATTTGGACTATGGGCACATACTAGATTATTTATGCTTCTTACCACATTTTAACTATTCAACCCCTTATTTAAGCTAAAAATCGTCGACCCGTTATTGATATTTGTTCAAGATTTATCATTTGTCTAGAACTTTTCAAAATAGTGTAATACATTGAGGATTGAGATCTTGGTGGTCAAAAGTAATACAAGAAAAATATGCATGTCCAAATATGCTGCTATGTACCTAAATGATTTGTATATTAGGTCTTTGTTATCCAGTTGAACCATTGCATGGATTTTATTTGGAGCCCGCAAAATTTTTATTCTCTGACCTGTTAGAAAGGTACATGATGTAATCTGTAGTGAATGTCATTTTCTTATCAGTGTCTGTATTTGTGAGTTATATCTCCCTGATGCTTTTCATCTGTGTCATTTGACTAGCAATCAGACTCTCCAACTGACACAGCATCTTATGTGTGGACAGGAAGTCTATTTCTCTATGTATTCCTATGGGAGCCTCACTCTGAGTTTCATAGGAATGAATAGAGAAGTAACTGGCTTCCTGTCCTGTGTCAGTTGGAGATCAGAGAATTGGTCACATGACACAGCCACAATTGGAAGAGAGGGGATAACTCACAGATACAGTCACTGAAGATTACATTCACTACAGATTACATCATGCACCTTTCTAACAGGTCAGAGAATAAAAAGTTTTGCGGAAGTTCTACTTTAAGTGATTTTCTGTCTCTACAGAAAAAGCAGTCATTGACTTTGTACTGACCAATTGCCAAGAGCTGATCACTTGAGGTCCTAGTGGTGAGACTCCCGACAATCAGCAAAACTATGAAAAATGTAATTCGGCTGCTTCACTGAATTTCACAAAGAAATTCGCTTCTTGATGAAATACTTCATCATGAAGTGCATTTCTTTGTATGAATCAGGTGCAATGACGGGGAAACGTTGATGGCACCGTCCCCCGTCATTGAACCCTTCAGATGTCACATTCACCGCTAATCGTGATAATCTGAGATTAACATTGAGGGCTTTCAGGGGTTAATTCAATAAAAAAACAAACAAAAAAAATTCACCTTATTGATTTGATTGTGTAGAGGCTGCCACAGCCATCTTGATTGAAGACAGCGGCAAATCTCGCATGGTGATGTGATGACGTCATCACGCAAGATTTTGCGCAGTATCTTCAATCATGATAGCCGATTCTGCCTCTTCATGGATGAGGGGAGTATGACTTTTTTTTGTTTTTACTGCCCATTCAGGAAAAATGTAATTCGGGTTTGCATCGAATTGAATTTTTCCTGAAATTCGGATTGAAGTCCACTGGTGACACTACAAAATGGCAAAGCCACCAAACCAGACTATAAGGCACAGTCTTTTCCAAATTTTTGGAGACATACAAAATTTGCATATCACAGTGCATGCCATATTTGTGACTTTAACACTTCTAAAAAGTGTTGAGAAGAGAGTGGGGCTTAGCGGAAGGTGGCATGGCCTCCTGTGTCCCACCAGATTTACACTGGTGTAAATTATAGCTCAAATATTCCTCAGCTCATAGATGACATAGATTTCAAATTCTGGAGTATGAACTGAAGGAAGATGCTCCAAATGTATTAAGAAGCTTGTGAAATGCCAGGCTTAGTATATCTGCTCCATGTGTGAAACCAGCCTAAACTGAAAAGAAATGCCTTTATGTAACAACCGGTTGTTTGTTTTTTTATTTTTTATTTTTTGTCCATCTCACTGAACTGGTCTCACATGCTCAGTTTAAATCTCCAACTGCCACCAGCCATATGTCCTGTTAGAAGCTGTGGCATTTAGGCCAGTTGCACATCTACAGCAGAGTTTTCTGACAGGTTGTCCGGCCAGTTCCCGGCATTCTATTCTGGAACAGCTTGCTGGAGAGCACAGCTGCAGATGTGAAACTAGCATTATAGGAAGAGAGATGCAACAGAAAGGACATGCCCCTTGAGCTGCCAGGCTGAAGATACTCTGGAACAGTGGTGGTGAACCCATGGCACAGGTGCCAAAGGCGGCACTCGGAGCCTTCTTTGTGGGCACCCGCAACCTGGAAAAAGTCTATGGTGTACCAATATGCCTTAGACTTTACCTGCCATTCCTCAGCGCAGGGCACACTATGAACAGCACAGGTAGCGAACTGAATGTAGGCAGGCTATTATAGCTAAGTGATAAAGTACATGGAAGATATACTATATTGGTATTCAGGATAAATTGCCATGTTAGCCCTTTGCGATAAATAAGTGGATTTTAGTTTGCAGTTTGGGCACTCAGATTCTAAAAGGTGTACCATCACTGCTCTAGCAACTATCAATTGGAGTAATGAATGTGGAGATCTCTTGACCCATGTGAGGTACAGGGCTGGTTCTAGCATTGTTAGAAAAGTATTGACATGTACTATATGATTTCTGGTTTTCGTTTTTTACATCTGTTATGGCATAACCCCTTAAAGGGTTGATCCCGTTATATAAAGGGATGGTATATTTCTTGGATATATTTTGGCATATTTCTATGTGCTGCTGACCTCTCCTTCCACCATTTGAATAGGGCATATATGGACATATTTAATGTGCAGCACCCAGTTTAGGTGGTTGCAGGTATACAGAATATTTCTCTTTTGCACATAAAACTTGTCATCCCTACAATCTCTGTAACCCCATAATTTATTATAAATATGGACAGGTCGGTCACAGGAAAGATGAAAACAAGAAGGCAATCAGAACATGTAGAAGAGAGAATTTAAGTAGGAAATGTGCAGTAAATCATGGAAGACATTTAAAGGGGGGTGTCCACCTTAGAGGGCCTTTTGGCGAGCCTGGTCTTCCCCCACTGCCCCATGCAGGGGAATAACTACCATAATGGCAGATCATGCAACTGCTATGGGGCCCAGGGCAAGAGGGGGCCTAGTTGGGATTATCCCCTCTACTGGGGGTGAAAACTTGGTCAGCACTCTACCCTCTAAAGCAGAGATCTCAAACTCGTGGCCCTACAGCTGTTGTAAAACTATAACTTCCATCATGCCAGGTGAGCCTACAGCTATTGGGGCATGCTGGGAGTTGTAGTTTTGCAACAGCTGGAGGGCCACGAGTTTGAGATCCCTGCTCTAAAGGAACAACTTTTAGCAAATGAGTCAGTGAGAAAAATGGCCCAAGGATCGTTGAAAGGGGTTTAGGCGGAAACCCTTCCATCCTGTGTGGGGGCCTAGTTTTATCCTTGCTATGGTGCCTTTACTTCTCTATGTATGCCACTGCCCCCATGTATCCGGTCCTGCAGAAGGAAGCATACTTACATGCTCCACATCATATGGTTCTGGCTTTTTCAGTCCCCCACTACCACGATCTGGTCCTGCTTGTCAACATCCGTTTTGATGGGAGATGCACTGCTGCAGCCAATGACTAGCTGCCACTGTGAGGTGTCCCCTATGTGTCATGTGATCCACTGACATGGCACAGTGGGGGCACATGACCACTGTGGACAGTTTTTAGCTGCAGAGGCACGAGTGACTCTCATCAAACCGGATGTTTACAAGTGGGACCACAGCACAGCAGAGGGGGACCAAATGAGCTGGAAGTCTGCAGTGGCGAGTAGGTAAGTATACTTCCCTCCGCAGGTCTGGCTACATGGGGTAGATTGGTCTGGCCAAAAGGTCCTGAAAGGTGGATAACCATTTAAATTATTATGAAGTTAATGGGGCCATCAGTGCCCAGACATGTAGCTCCTGGGTGAAAAACTAACGCCATTACCACTTCATTCTAGTGATCGCTCAGGGTACAGCAGTCTGACCCCTGATGATCTGACATTGGTGAAGTAACCCCTTCAACCCCTCATGTTTTACGCCCAACTAACTATGTGACAGGTAATGCTACAGATGAATACACTATTATACATTTTTACCTTTATACTCTGCTTTTGTTGATTAACTGTGTAATTGCCATTTGCAACAATCTCCGGGCCCAGAATACAACCCTAACCCTTGATGTCCTATTCACATTGTCCACATTGAATCCTCTTTGGAATCTAGGCAGAAAGTTAGATTTTGTTGGCTTATTATAGATTCAGACCTGTCATCTCTAATATAGTGATTTCTTCCAAAATGCATCTGAAATGTCAAACCCTACAATTCTTAGTGTATAAAATACTGTTTTTATAAGTGATAAATGTACTAAGCCAACCTTTAAATCAGTCATCTTGACATTTTGTAGATATCCATAAATCTGGTGAGCTCAAATTGCTGTTAGCGCCATGACTGTAAAGCTTTTTATAATACACAGTGTATAGTAAAATTATAGAAAATCATCCTTGGAACAGACTGTTCCCTGTAAACCTTCGACTGGCAATCTCAATGTATAGTAAAACATAAAAAAATAGCATTAAACTAAAAATGGCTATTTTCAGGGCATAGTAAAATAGAAGCTGTTCTATTGCTGTTTGTCTTGTACCTTTACTGGTAAATTCATTTAGCACTTTAGACTATCAGAAGACATTAATGTGGTTGAATAATTCATAATGATAGTTTGAATAACATTATAGTTCACTCTCGATACAATATTGTGTATGAAAATGCTTTTTTAATGTAGCCAAATTTTAAATAGCACCTCCTGGCACGTGCAAGCAAAAGCAAATGGTCATGATGTCTAAATAGGCAGGTGGATTGGTCCATGCAATCATGGAACATTATTAAACCAATTTACAATGCAATGCAGCTTCCAAGGAAACTGTAATTCTTGCATAGGAAAAAGAGAAAACAATGGTCGGCACCTTTATGTCATTGATTGCCATTAGATTGAAAGTGCTTACATAGTATACATTTTTTTCTACTTGTTTTCTAATAGAGTAGATGTGCGTGTTTTCCTCTCTTTACTGTGCCTTTTGATCTCCCATCTCTCCACGACACGTCTTCTCATGTCACCTAAATAAGAGGCTGCAAATACAAGGAGACACGTTAAATGGCCTGCTTGTTTTGTTTGGTGGATGCTTGTTTAAATTCCTCTCTGGTGCTCTGAAAGCTTTACCGAATAGCACTTAAATAAATCAAGTGTGAAAAGCCTATGGATTGATCATTAATGTGGCAGCAGTGTTCTGCAGCTGAAGAATGAGGCTCTGCTAGGTCTTATGTGGTTGAATGAAGAACCTTCCCCTTGATAGAATGGGTTCATGAGATTTATGTAATGCATGAAGCTCACAGTGCCAGATTTTTGACATACTCTATACAGCGCCCTGTTGCTCCTACAACAGATAAATAGGTTGTTTGGCCAATAATTAAAAAAATGTGATTGTCAGAATGGTATAACAAAATAAAAAAGGGATACTCATCTTACCAATCCACTGCTGCTCCCGTTGTGAATCTCATTGAGTCCCCATTGGTCTTTAGACACACAGGAAATTCCCACTCAGCCAATGACTGACTGTGGTGGATCCTGATTGGCTGGTTGGGAATTTCCTGAGAATCAAGAGGGACCAGCCAAGGGAGACCCAGTAAGTGTAAGAATGGAAGTAGCAGAGAAACAATGAGGTGAGTATCCCTTTTATTTTATTTGTTGTGCCCTTCATCTCAATATACACATCATATCAGAGCAGTTAATTTACTCCTTCCACATTCACAAGCTGGTTGTCCTAGATGTGCAGATGCCTGAAGTTAAAAGGGTTTTTCAGGGCTTACTTATTAGCCCTGGGATAGGTCATCAATATCAGATTGGTGGAGTCCAACTCCCAGCACCTCTGCTGAGCTGTGTTGTTCTGGTGCCTGGTTCCGTCCACCGTGGTTTGTGAAAACAACTGATCGGTGGAGTTTGACCACCCCGATATGATATTGATGACCTATCCTAAGGACAAACATAAACAAAGGAAGGTCAGTGATGCAGATGACATTGTGCAGGGAGGGGCAGGTGGTGAGCTGAGACCATCACCTACTGTAGCATGGTGTGATCTTATGTTAATGAGATGGCTACTGATAAGTGACCTCTACAGAACAAGAGGTGTCAGCCGAAATTTGGGTTTAGTGACCAGAGTAAATAGTAGAAGATTTCAGGATTTTTTAAAAATATGCTGTAGATAGTTATGATGTAAATAAAAAAAAAAAACAACAAAAAAAAATATGCTCTACAAATATTTGCTTAAGAGAAAAACTTGAATTAAACAGTAGGACATTTTCTGATATATTCTGTTTAATGAAAGTACATTAAGTTGCTAGCACAGATCAGTACTTTGCTAGTATGATGTCATTTTCCATCATCCAAATAACAAGTGGTGTATGTAAATAAAACTAGGAAAAATTAGGCAATTTTCATTGGATGTGCAGCAAATTACCTTGTCTTAAAGTAAACCTGCCACCACATAAATGAAGCGCAGTCTGCAGGTAACATTTTATAGAGCAGGAGGAGCTGAGCAGATTGATATATATATTCGTTGAATATTATAGCACTGGTACGTCGGAAACAAAGCCGAGTTCGAAGTTTTAAAGTGGTTTTCCATTTTAAAAATCAAATACCGAAGTTATTCGCCAAAGTGTTGTGAAACTTCTCTAATAACTGACTTCACCTCATTGGAGGCCGTACATTTTAATGCTGTACGGAGACGGATCTCCGTAAAGCATTAATCCGAAGTTTTGAGCAAAGTGAAATCGGATCTAGCATCTGAAGTTCGCTTCACTCATCACTATTAGTGACAAAAATTATTGTTCCCTAAGTCTCAGTACACACCGCGCCTGAATGTAAGAAGGCAGTGGTGTAGCTATAAGGGTCACAGCGGTTGCAGTTGCGACCGGGCCCCTAAGCCAGGTGGGCCCTGAGGGCCCCCCTTGCCACTTGCAGGGCCGCACCGCCAATTAGGCAGGCGCGGTGCGGCCCTGCGCGCAGTTGGGGGCGGCGGCGGGGCAGAGGGAGATGAGCGCATTGTGGAAGTGCTCATCTCCATAGTCATCTATACCTGGCGATACTGTACTGCGGGGCAGGGGAGGGAGAGGCGTCTCCCCTGCCCGTTCCTCTGATAGGCTGCAGGCACTAGGCCTGCAGCCTATCAGAGGCCGGCTCAGGCGGCGTGATTACGTCATCGCGCCGCCTGAGCCGTACTGCGCAGGACAGAGGCCGGAAGAAGCTGATGGAGGTAAGTATAGGTGTTTATTTTTTTTTATTGTTGCAATTACAGATCGCAGCTCTATTGGGGGCACTGGGGGCATTTTTACTGGCACTGGGGGCATTTCTTACTGGCACATGGGGGCACTGGGGGCACTTATTACTGGCACATGGGGGGACTGGGGGCATTTATTACTGGCACATGGGGGCATTTCTTACTGGCACATAGGAGCATTTTTACTGGCACTGGGGGCATTTCTTACTGGCACATGGGGGCACTGGGGGCATTTATTACTGGCACATGCGGGCACTGGGGGCATTTTTACTGGCACTGGGGGCATTTTTACTGGCACTCGGGCATTTCTTACTGGCACATGGGGGCACTGGGGGCATTTCTTACTGGCACATGGAGGCACTGGGGGCATTTATTACTGGCACATGGGGGCACTGGGCATTTTTACTGGCACTGGGGGAATTTTTACTGGCACTGGGGGCATTTCTTACTGGCACATGGGGGCACTGGGGCATTTTTACTGGCACATGGGGCACTAGGGGCATTTGTTACTGGCACATGGGGCACTGGGGGCCTTTTTTGTTACTGGCATATGTGGGCACTGTGGGGCATTTCTTACTGGCACTGGGGGTATTTCTTACTGGCACATGGGGGCACTGGGGGCATTTATTACTGGAACATGGGGGCACTGGGGGCATATTAAGAGGCACTGGGGGCATTTTTACTGGCACTGGGGGCATTTCTTACTGGCACATGGGGGCATTTTTACTGGCACATGGGGGCACTAGGGGCATTTGTTACTGAAACATGGGGGCACTGGAGGCATTTTTAACTGGCACATGAGGGTACTGGGGGGCATTTCTTACTGGCATTTCTTACTGGCACAGGAGCACTGGGGGCATTTTTACTGGCACTGGGGGCATTTTTACTGGCACTGGGGGCATTTCTTACTGGCACATGGGGCACTGGGGCATTTGTTACTGGCACTGGGGGCATTTCTTACTGGCACATAATTTAGGGGGCATTTCTTACTGGCACATAATTTGGGGGGCATCTATGGGTGGGGAGCACTTCTTACTGGCACATTATTGGGGTGAAATTTTGGGGGAACTTCTGGCACATTATTGGGGCACTTCGTACTGGCACATTATTGGGGCACTTACTGGCACATTGGAAGCATTATTACTTCTGGGGCACAGTGGGGACATTAGTACTGTTGGGGGCATTATTACTAACAAGTGCACTATGTCAGAGAATTATTAGTTAGGACTTTGGGGAGCACTATTACTGTGGGGGGGGGGCACCCTGGCACAGTATCAGCATAGCACAGTTATTTCTGGGGGACGTTATGTTTACACTATTACTGTGGGGAGCACTATTACTGTGGAGGGCACCCTGGCACAGTATCAGCATAGCGCAGTTATTTCTGGGGGACATTATGTTTGCACTATTACTGTCAGGGACAATATTTGCTGGGCGCAGTTATTTTAGGACACTGTGTGCCAATAATTATTGAAGGGCACTATCTGTGTGGTACTAGTGGCACAGTACTGGGGGTGATAGGATGATTTGACAGAAGACATCTCTGTCAAACTGCAGAGATGAGAAATGGCTAAAAAATGGCGTCTGGTCTGAAAGGAGAAGATGAGGAAAGAGAAGATCTACATCCAAGGAGACGTCACTGGATGTACGAGGTATGGGGCGCTGTATTAGGCTACATTCACACGAACGTTGTGTTTTGCAGTCTGCAAATTGCGGATCCGCAAAAAAAGGATGATGTTCCGTATGGCCGTTTTTTTTTTTTTGCAGATCCACTGTAACAATGCCTATCCTTGTCCGCAAAACGGACAAAAATAGGAATTGACATACAGATGCAGACAGCACACAGTGTTCATTGAAGTGAATGGGTCCACATCTGAGCCGCAAAATATGCAGATCGGAGGCTGTAAAAACAACTGTTGTGTGAATGTAGCCTTACCCTGTATGTTCAGTAGTGATATACGTAATGTTAGGAGGGAAAAGGTTAGGGTGAGAATTTGGCATGGGAGGGGTTCAATTTTTGACTTGGCCGGCAGAAAATCTAGGTGCACCAGCGCTGAGGGAAGGGGGGGGGGCAAGCTGAACTCTTGCACCAGGGCCCATGAGCATTTAGCTACGCCCCTGTAAGAAGGGCTAACTATCTTTACATAGAAAGTGTGACTCTATGTCCAAAATCAATATAGACATCCACAACACTTTTTACAAGCGCATATTCCAAAGTAGAAAATGTCCATACATTACATAAAGTCCAGTATGTGTCCTTAGGTTACAGCATGGATTCAGCGCTTATGGTGCAATAAACATGTAGCAGCTATGTTTTGGGGGTCCAGGGAGTTGTCAAGTTGGCGGACAAAGGGGGTGGAAAACTGAAACATAGCTGCTACATGTTTGTTAAGGTATAAGTGCTGAATCTCTGCTGTAACCTAAGGACACATACTGGACTTTATATAATGTATGGACATTTTCTACTTTGGAATATGCGCATGTAAAAAGTGTTTGTGGGTGTCTATATCTATTTTGGATAAAGAGGCAAAAATAAAAGACTAGGCAAGTCTGGGGTATCTACCCCTGTAAGTCAAATTATCAAGTTTGATATACAATTTCTCTTAAGGTGCATCCTCTTTCAACCTTAAAGGGGTTGTCACTTCAGCAAATGGCATTCATCATGTAGAAAAAATTAATGCAAGGCACTTACTAATGTATTGTGATTGTCCATATTGCTTCCTTTGCTGGCGTGATTCATTTTTCCATCGCATTTTAGACTGCTCGTTTCCAGGGCTTACAACCACTTTGGAATCCAGCAGAAGTGGCCGTGCTTGCACACTGTAGGAAAAAGTTCCTGCCTCTCTGGTGGCTAGGACTGTAAGACTGTTCATAGGCTGGCCCGGCGCTTTTTCCTATAGTGTGCAAGCACGGCCACCACTGCTGGATTGCAGGCTGGTTGGAACCATGGAAACAAACAGTGTATAGTGCAATGAAAAAATGAATGAAGCCAGCAAAGGAAGCAATATGGACAATCAAAATACATTAGTAAGTGCCTTGTATTAACATTGTCTGCATGATGAATACAATTTGCTGAATCGCAATAACCCCTTTAATCATCTCATTCATTCTAGAGAGAAACTCTCAAATGGTAGGAGGATCAGGATTAATCCATGCTGACTTCTTCTGTTGGTAGAGAATTAGAACTACACAATGATCATTAGCTGATCCTGCTAAAATCATGTGACATGGGTTAGCGAACTCCAAATCTTATGGCTACGGTCAGCTTAAAGGGAGATCTCAAATGTCTCATGAAGATTGTTCCTTTCCATATACCCTATAAGGTTTTGTGGAGGGGACACCCTGAGTGGAACCCAAATGGATAACCACTCTGAATGACTGCTATGTAATACTACATTTCCCCTGTGGAGCCTGTGTCTGGTTGGCGAATGCTTCTCACGGAAGTACTGAGTGCTGGCTCCAGTTTTTAAAAGAGGCTGTTTGTAGTGAGATATCTATACCTTTGCAAAATCTATAAATCTTGCGATATGTTCAAATACCTAATGAACAATCTTATAGGTGTCTTCTACATAGGGAGTGCAGAAATGAAGAGATCTGTTTTTCATGCATAGGTGGCTGCAATTTCTTCCCAAAACTATAACTTCAAATATTGTTGACAGATCCATTTTTTTATAATTAATTATAATTAATTCATTTTTTTAATCTGTTGAGATTGCTAATAATTAGTATGAAGGTTCATGAATAGCAAGTGATCTCTATCATTGTCAGTATAGTTTCAGCATGATAAATACTTGGAAGTCATATTTTCCTTACATATGTATCGACATGTACATCAGACTTGTATTGTGTGTGTGTCTAAGCCTTCTGAAGCCATTGGGATTTCACTGGCAAAGGTTCATCAGCTTCTTATCGATCTAAAAGTGGTTCTTGAAAACAAGAAATTATCTGGTGACTGATACTAGAATGAACCTATATTGCACGAATGATGGTGAGGGATTTCCTGTAGGAGAGAACACTACTGAGTGGGTACCTGGGGGATTCAGTGAAATGCATAAAGCAAAAGTTGTCTGGAAAATGAATGATGGATTCACATAGAATTTAAAAAGTCATTATAATGTATTGAACTAGAACTATCTATCTATCTATCTATCTATCTATCTATCTATCTATCTATCTATCTCATATTAGAGATGAGCTAATTTCTTAAAATTTGTTTTGCGTCCAATTCAACCAAATCGGTAAAAAAATTGATTCAGGGCTCAATTAATTGTTCCCGAAAAACAAAAGTGTTCCAATTGGCCTGAAAATTGGTATATAAGACTCTAAGGTCTGCTAGGATTCATATTTTTCTCTCTTGTAGTTATCCCCCCACCACCTTTTGAGTTCTTTAATGCAATAAGAGCAATAGTAAATGTCAGAGAGACACTGACATATAAAAAGTATATAACTATGGTAAATACATGGTTGATGGTGGTAACAAATAGCCTGTTTAAATGCACACTATGTGGTCTGATTTCTTATGCTTTTTAAATTTGAAAACATTCTAATAATTGTCCACTGTTTGGGAGTGATGTCTGCCATTGCAGTGGCTTGTTCTGAAAAATCGCCCAAAAAATCATCCTTTTTTGTGGGGGCAGCAGCAGTGCAGTGTGAGCC
The DNA here is from genome assembly GCA_900303285.1 of Rhinella marina. NCBI lineage: Eukaryota > Metazoa > Chordata > Amphibia > Anura > Bufonidae > Rhinella > Rhinella marina. The sequence continues at coordinate 19,155 of ONZH01005664.1, forward strand.
ACAGGCACATGACAGGAGATGTGCAGCCGTCTAAGGGTAGTAGTAGTTGTAGATGCACTACAGTATGAAAAGGCAGAAAGTGGCAGTTGCATCATTGGGCCAGCGATAAATAGCCACTGGCAGCAAATTGAAAATGTATTAATTGTCATTAGGTGGCGATGTGTGAAAATCCTTGCAGATCCATGTGCCTGATTTATTTTGACAAAGGTAATGCTTTGGACACTTTAGCAGGATGGTTTGGCTTGCTTAGGTAGAATGGCACCACCTCCCATGCTGAAAACTTTCTCTGAGATGACACTGGAGGCTGTACAAGACAGTACAGAGATAGCAAACTGGCCATGCTCAGCCACTATTCCACTCTTCCTCCCCAGACGTCCATGTGGTCAGTCAACATGGTATGTGCCGGAGAAAGGTCACAGTCATTTAAAAAACAATCCAATTTTTACTGATAGCTGGCCAGAAGTACCAATGCTATAGAGAAGAATAAAATTAAAGAGAGGCGCAGAACTGTGTGACATTTCTAAAAGGAGACAATTTTTATGGACAGATGGCCAGAAGTAGTAATACTGTAGAAGAAAATAAAAAAAAAAGTGAAGGCATGAAACTGCACCACATTAACCTTCACTAAGTGGTATGGCGGCATCTGCACCAGCAGCAACCTGGCCAGGTGGAAGTGCAGCTTGCACACAAGCTAATTGCTGGTCACAATTAGTAATTAGCTTGTGTGCTCCCCTTCTACGAGCACACTGCATACTGGTATTGACAGTTTACAATATAGTTGGTATACTGTATTAATGCAGCCGTATAAGTCAATTAATTGGAATCTTAATGCAGCCGTATAATGCATTTAATTTAACTTATATATTAATGCAGCAGTATAAGGCATTGCATTTTACTTATATATTAACACAGCAATATAATGAATCTCCTATCTATCTATCTATCTATCTATCTATCTATCTATCTATCTATCTATCTATCTATCTATCTAATGAAGGAAGACATGATATAAGCCTTGATCCAAAGTCATGTGGAAACAGAAATGTTGCTATGGACACTAGAGAATGAAAACACCATTTTCTTCCTAACCTGCAAGTGTTGTGGTCCCTTCATTACCTATGTACCGCTGGTGCAAATGAGCGCCGATAAGTGATTACATATCATCTATTGGCACGTCCAGTGCCTGAAGATCAAACCGTGAAATACCACTATTAGTCTGAAATAAGTTGTTTTAACCTGACTAAAAGTCAGCTTTGCTCTAAATGAACCCTCTCAAAAATCCTTTAATAATAGTGGCACTAAAATCCAGTTTGTTTTCCTATATGATTATTTATCTAGTAGACACAGACAGCATGGGGCCCTGTACATTGACAAAAGAAAGGGCAGCCTTCTCTAGCAGGAAAATAATACTGTCTGCCAATCAGCTGTTCAAAGAGTCTACAGTGCTCCATGAGTGCCTAGGCGCAACTAAGTCCCATTCAAGTGCCATACCAAGCACAGGCGATATACAATACGGCACAATACCTACTGGAACTCGGCACAATGCTTACTGGAACTTGAGTGAGCACAGCGACCTCTTCAAACAGTTGATTGGTGGGGGTGCCAGGTTCCTGAGAATAGACTATTAATATCGAATTTGTTACCTCCCCTCTGTTCCCTTACTGAAGACAAATAGCAATTCATTCATAACTTCTAGTGCAAATAATAAAGGAATGGCACAACATACAGACATAAGAATAGATGTTCCAGACTTGTTATCACATGGGGAATGCATGAAGCTATTAAAACAGGCATGTCAGGAGTGGTGAAAGGTCCTCTTTAAGTCTTAATTTCCTCAATGAAGGCTCAGTGCCTGGAAATAGTCATGTCTATGGGAAATTTCATTGTTGGATTTAGACACTTTATACATTTAATTTACTGGCCATCTTATGTCTTTCTATCCCTGCCTTCATTAAAGTCAGTAGGATCTGTGCAGACAGTCAGCTATATTAAGTGATGTAACAGTGTTGTCAGATGACAGATGCAGCCAGCTATAATGGCAATAGATCTGCAGGAGCTTTGGGCCCCTGAGTGACTGCCCATACCACCGATATTATAATTCACCAATCCATCCCTGTGTGTTCTGTGATTTCTCTGGTAATATTCATCCAGCTAGTAATCCTCTTCCACAATCTGTTTAATTCACATGCTTTTCTCAATGAACTGGGTCATCACATCCAAACATCCAAAATGTAATAAATTCAGTCTGGCAGTTTATACTTCATATGAAAGAATCGGTTGGGTTTGGTCAACTATTCACGTCTGCTCTTCTCCCCCCTTGGGTAAAGTCTATTGCCCTACCAAGATATAAAGACATCAGCCCTTTTGTGATCTGTCTAGTTATTATCCAGATTTTACTTCCTAAAAGGCCTTTTCAGGACACTTAAAGAGGACCTGTCATGTTTCCTGACATGCCTGTTTTGGTAGCTAGCTGTATTCCACAAGAAATTACAATTTAAGAGCATCTATTCCCATGACTCTGTGTTGTGCCATTCTTCTGTCATTCTTGCTAGAAGATTATGGATAAAGGTATAGATGGATGTTACTCAGCACAATCTGACACTATCCAATTTATGTTGCCAGTGTCAGACTGTTTAGGGATACACAGCGCTGGCTCCAGTATCATATGGGCTCTTGGGCGATAAAGCCTCAGTGGGCCTCTTTGTGCTATTTTGCAGGATGGGATGAAAACATACCCCCTAATAATGTGAACTAGTACAAAAATGCCCCCGTTCTGTGTCCCAGTATAAAAAATACCCCCCTTTGTGCCCCCAGTTGAGATAATGTCCCCATAGTGCCCCCATAATGTGTGACAGTACAAAATACCCCTATATAGTGCTCCCAGTAAATACATCCATAGTGCTCCTCTCCCCCCTTCCCCATAGTGCCTCATAATGTGCCAGTATAAAATGCCCCTACATAGTGCCCCAGTAAATGCCCCCATAGTGCTCCTCCTTCTCCATTCCCCACAGTACCATAATGTGTGCCAGTATAAAATGCCTATATATAGTTCCCCTAGTAGATGCCCTCATAGTGTGCCAATATAAATTACCCCTTCTTAGTTCCCCCTTTAGATGCTCACATAGTGCTTTTTTCCTCCCCTTTTCTATAGTTTCCCCCATAATGTGTCAGTACAAAATGTCCCATATAGTGCCCCCATTGTTCTCCTCTCCTTCCCGCCATAGTGTGTCCAACAGCATTGTACCAAATAAAAAAAAACACTAATACGTACCTCCATGCTTCTGGCAGCAATGCAATGCAGGCCTCTTCTGCTGTACGCTGCTCAGTTCAGGTATCGCAACAAATGATGACATGAGAGCCTGCAGGCACTAGGCCTAAAGGGAACGGAGAAGGGAGACGCCTCTCCTCTGCCCAGCTGCAGTATCCAACTGCATTGGTGTACTGAGGACGGCGATACAGATGAATGTAGAGAGATGAGCCCTTCCACACTGCCAGAGGCAATCGGCTTGCATCGCCTAATCAGCAGTTCTGCCCTGGGGCGACCCCAGGAGCAGTGGACCCCACCACTCACCCAGATATGCTGGGGACACACCCTTAAAGGGGTTGTCCCACGAAAAATATTCTACAGTTTTCAAACCAGCACCTGGATCTGAATACTTTTGTGATTGTATGTCATTAAAAATTTTGTTTAGCTACTGAGTTATTCAATAAAATGTATCTGTGTAGGACCACTTAATTTCTTATTTCTTTGACCTATTCACTTAGCAGGCCGCACATGCTCAGTTTCAACTTTTGCCTCCTGAGCTGTTATAGGGAGAGCATGGACACACCCCCTGAGCTACAGCAGAAAATACACTCCCCTTGAGCTGCCGCCTTGATATAAATCTAGCAGATCTCTGGATCCATGTGAGGTACAGGGCTGGTTCTAGCTTAAAAGTGGTTGTCATGTACTGTATGATGTCTGATTTTAATTTTTTACATTATTCGTGGGATAACCCCTTTAACTGGTAACTCTCATCGGTACCTTTGTCTATAAATTTATAGCAGGAATATAAGAACAACACAACACAGAATAATGAGAACAGATGCTCCAGAATTGTTATTATACAGGGAATGCTGGTAGCTATTAAAACAGATATACCTGGAGAGGTGACAGGTCCGCTTTAACACCTTAAGGACCCAGCCATTTTTCACCTTAAGGACCAGGCCATTTTTAGCAAATCTGACATGTCTCACTTTATGTGGTGATAACTTTAGAACGCTTTTACTTATCCAGGTCATTCTGAGATTGTTTTCTCGTCACATATTGTACTTCATGACAGTGGTAAATTTGAGTCAAAATATTTCATTCTTATTTTAAAAAAAAAAAATACCAAATTTACCAAAAATTTAGAAAAATTAGCAAATTTCCAAATGTCAATTTCTCTACTTTTAAAATACATAGTAATGCCTCCAAAAATAGTTATGACTTTACATTCCCCATGTGTCTACTTCAGGTTTGGATCACTTTGAAAATTACATTTTATTTTTTTGGGACGTTAGAAGGCTTAGGGCTCGTTCACATCTCCGTTCAGCCCTTCCGTTCTCCTGCTCCGTTATAGGAGCAGGAGAACGGAAAGGACGGATTCGGGACATAACTGAGCCCAACAGAGCCTAAGGGACCCCATAGACTATAATGGGGTCCGTTAGGTTTCCGCTCAGAAGATGATTTTTGAAGCGGAGACAAAAGTCCTGCGTGCACAACTTTTGTCTCCGCTTCAAAAATCATCTTCTGAGCGGAAACCTAACGGACCCCATTATAGTCTATGGGGTCCCTTAGGCTCCGTTGGGCTCAGTTATGTCCCGAATCCATCCTTTCCGTTCTCCCGCTCCTAACGGAGCAGGAGAACGGAAGGGCTGAACGGAGATGTGAACGAGCCCTTAGAAATTTAGAAGCAAATCTTGAAATTTTTCACAAAATTTCCAAAACCCACTTTTTAAGGACCAGTTCAGGTTTGAAGTCACTTTGTGAGGCTTCCATCATAGAAACCACCCAAAAATGACCCCATTTTAGAAACTACACCCCTCAAGGTATTCAAAACTGATTTTACAAACGTTATTAACCCTTTAGGTGTTCCACAAGAATTAAAGGAAAATGTAGCCAAAATTTCCGAATTTCACTTTTTTGGCAGATTTTCCATATGAATAATTTTATTCTGAGAATAAAGCAAGGGTTAACTGCCAAACAAAACTCAGTAATTATTACCCTGATTCTGTAGTTTACAGAAATGCCCCATTTGTCATCGTAAACTGCTGTACAGGCACACGGCAGGGTGCAGAAGGAAAGGAACGCCAGGGCAGATTTCACTGGAAAAAGTTTAAGTTGCCATGTCACATTTGATGCACCCCTAGAGTAGGAAACTCCAAAAAACTGACCCCATTTTGGAAACTACGGGATAAGTTGGCAGTTTTGTTAGTGCTATTTTAGGGTACATACAATTTTTGGTAGCTCTATATTACACTTTTTGTGAGGCAAGGTAACAAAAACTAGCAGTTTTGGCATTGTTTTTATTTTTTGTTATTTACAACATTCATCTGACAGGTTAGATCGTGTGACATTTTTATAGAGCAGGTCGTTACGGACGCGGCAATATCTAATGTGTATACTTTATATCTATACTTTTTATTTATTTAAGTTTTACACAATATTTTTGAAGCACAAAAAAAAAATCACATTTTAGTGTCTCCATAGTCAGAGAGTTGTAATTTTTTGGGCGATTGTCTCAGGTGGGGGCTAATTTTTTGCGGTATGAGATGACAATTAAATTGGTACTATTTTTTGGGGCATACACTTTTTTGATTGCTTGGTATTACATTTTTTGTAATGAAATGTGACAAAAAATGGCTTTTTTTAGACAGTTTTTATTTTTTATTTTTTATTTTTTACGGTGTTCACCTGAGGGGAGAGATCATGCAATACTTTTGTAGAGCAGTTTTTTACGGACGTGGCGATACCTAACATGTATACTTATTTTTATTTATTTAAGTTTTACACAATAATATCCTTTTTGAAACAAAAAAAATCATGTTTTAGTGTCTCCATAGTCAGAGAGCTGTAGTTTTTTTATTTTTTGGGCGATTGTCTCAGGTAGGGGCTCATTTTTTGCGGGATGAGATGACGATTAGATTGGTACTATTTTTGGGGGCATACGCTTTTTTGATTGCTTGGTATTACAATTTTTGTGATGAAATGTGACAAAAAATGGCTTTTTTTAGACAGTTTTTATTTTTTATTTTTTACGGTGTTCACCTGAGGGGAGAGATCATGCAATACTTTTGTAGAGCAGTTTTTTACGGACGTGGCGATACCTAACATGTATACTTATTTTTATTTTTTTAGGTTTTACACAATAATATCATTTTTGAAACAAAAAAAATCATGTTTTAGTGTCTCCATAGTCAGAGAGCTGTAGTTTTTTTTATTTTTTGGGCGATTGTCTCGGGTAGGGGCTTATTTTTTGTGGGATGAGATGACGGTTAGATTTGTACTATTTTTGGGGGCATACGCTTTTTTGATCGCATGGTATTACATTTTTTGTGATGAAATGTGACAAAAAATTACTTTTTTTAGACAGTTTTTATTTTTTACGGTGTTGACCGGGAGGGCTGGATCATGTGATATTTTAATAAAGCAGGTTTTTACGGACGTGGCGATACCTAATATATATATATATATTTTTTTTTTCTATTTTTATGTGTTTCTTCATGGGGAAGGGGCTTTTTTTTAATTGAAACTTTATAATTATTTTAACACTTTTATTTAACTTTTTTTTTAACATTTCACTTATGTCCCAGTAAGGGACTTTAACATTTCAGGGTCTGATCCCTGATTGAATGCAGCACAATACATCTGTATTGTGCTGCATTCAACTATCAGCGTCTCACACTGTGAGACGCTGACCGTTGCCTAGGAGACCCAGCGCTGTGGCTGGGTCTCCTGGGCTTCCGTAGATGGGAGTCCCGATGCCTCTGGGCAAGGCATCGGGGCTTCCATCTCAACCATCGCCCCCCCCCCCACCGCCTCACGAGGACCCGATGGCTTTAAAAAGCTGCCGCAATTGCCTTGTATGCCGCGGTCAGCGCGACCACGGCATACAAGGGGTTAATCCGCCGGCATCGGTGTAATCACCGGTGCTGGCGGATACAGCAGAGGCCCGGCTGTTAGTATCAGCCGGGCCCCTGCTGCAGATTGCGGCAGCGGGGCAGCAGCAGCACGTTAACCCAAGGACAAGAATGCTCGTCCTAGGGTGTTAAGTAACGCCATATTAGGACGAGCATTCTCGTCCTAGGTCGGGAACGTGTTAAGATAAAAAAAATCAGCATTCAGTAAAATAGTAAACAAAGCAATGCTCACAGATCTATATCTATCCCATTCTTACATTTCTACTGTCTTTGCACATCCTGATCCCTCTGAACATGGACATGTGATGCTGAAGTGAGACAACCCCTTTAACTATGCTTAATGCATATGCTAAAATTCCATGAGTTGATGAAGATGTTGAAAAGAATGTAATCAGTTGAGTTAGGGCTCATTCAGACGGCCGTATTATGTCCGCAAAAATGCGGATCCATTTTTTTGTGGATTACATACTGACCCATTCACTTCTAGGGGGCCCTTTTCTTCCATTCCATGGCTCCGCAAAAACACTGAAACATGTCCTATACTTGTCAGTGAAAATCAGGACATGGCCCCATTTAAGTCTATGGGTCCGCAAAAATACGGAAAGCAATCCGTTTTTTTGCGGATATGCTGAACTGTCCGCAAAAAAACAGATCCGTTTTTTTGCGGACAGCATACGGCCGTTTGAATGAGCCCTTATATTCATACGTGTATATAGAAACAGTAGGCTTTCTACATTTTGGTGCGGCAAGCACCTGGCACAATCACTAGCAATGCTATATGCATTGTTAAACGTTATCTCTGTGTAAGTACATAAGGGTGGGCAGCCAAGATAAAATCTAAAATATATATAATGGTTTGGGAAAATAAAGGGGGAGATTTATCAAAACTAGTGCAAAGGAAAACTGGTGTAAAGTAGAACAGGCTCAATTACCCATAGCAACCAATCAGATTCCAGCTTTCATTTTCCAAAGGAGCTGTGAAAAAAGAAAGGTGAAATCCGATTGGTTTCTATGGGCAACTAAGCCAATATTCATTTAGACCTGTGTTGACAAATCTTCCCTAAAGTCTTTTTTCTACAACCAATGAAAGTGTCCGTCTCTGACCTTTGCTGGGGGGGTACTACAAAATATGAGTAAGGGGAGCAAATCATATACCTCATAAATAAGGCAATGCAAAAGAAGACTGGTTTCTAAATAACCTCTAAATAAATGTACACAATACAAAATAAATATTAGCCTAATTAATTAATTGTTAATTACTTTACTTCAAATATTTTTTGTGTAGAATGAACAATTACTCCACTTCTTCCTAGAGTGCATTATGCCTTTCTACAGAGAAATACATTTTACTGATGTTAGTGAAGAGTTTTACATGTGAAAAATGTAGAAAAAGAGCAAATTTGATTGACACTGACAAATAATGCTTGATATTTTGAAAAACTCAGTAAAAGGTTTCTCCGCTTGAAAGGCACATACAATATTGCCTTCATTATCATCAAAAACTGACAAACCACGGGAAAGGTCTAAAGGAGTGAATCATTTTGCTTTAAAAGCAGGCTTTTATATAAATTCTCCAAGTATTTGGTCATGTGCAGAAGGTGGCATTGGCTCAGAAAGGTCCCTATACATTTATTACATACAGTATACTAGAGACCTGTCAAGTAGAGTTTGCCCTGTGTTCGGGCTCATGCATGAACAGTGTTGTTGATTCTTTGGCCTAGACATATGAAACTAAATTCTTATACATACATGTATACATCTGTCATAAACCCCTACTGTTAACAAAAAACATCCCCCGCATTACGCATTTTCTTTTGCATTCAGTTGTATTGAAAAGCCATATCAAAAATCATATCATTGTATAATGGGCAATAGTAAACCTTTTCGGCATACATTCTGTTACAGCAGTGGCCTCGGCATACCTCCTCCAGCATCTTTCTGTTCTGGTTTCATGGACCCATCAACCTCTTCCTACCCAGCAGGCCCAGCCGCTTGACTATCTTCTTCCATGCAGGCTGACTCTGTTTATCTCTGCCTGTAGAACGTGTGCACTCTCCCAGCTCTTAAAGGGCCATCACACACACCCTATTCCCCACCCAATGGCCGGTTATTTAAAGAACCTTCCCCTATGGGAAGATGCCCGAGTTAGTTTCCTTAAAAAGTTTGCTGTTTTAAGTTTGTCCCATGTACTGACTCCTGCTGTTTTCCTGATTTGACTAATCACTGCCTGACCTGATTTTGCCTTATTTCCGTACTAACCCTACCCTGAGCTGCCTGCCCTGATCACTGCTTTGCCTGATCTCTCGGAGCTCTGCAACAGTGTCTCTGTTGGGGACAGGAAGATGTCGATTGAGGAGGATATGAAGGAAGCAGATAAGCACCTGGTGTATGAACCAGAGCGACACAAATGTGGAGGTGTCAATAGGACCTGGCCTCATTGCTCTGGTGCTGCATCACCACTGTCATGCAAAACATTGATCCAGTGAACCATGAAAGACATCTACTGTCCCTGCCCATAACAGCTGCTCCAGGTGTCGACAGAGGTGTGCACCTTGCTAAACAGCGACAGTTACAAGTAGCAACCCACCTTGTCTGCTACATGACAGTACAAGACAGGAATGGCTTTTTTAGAGACATAATGGTGGTTAGATATATTGCATTGAAGCTGAGCACACATCATCACTTCCCTAAAGACAGCGGTATTCACTAAATAGTATGGCAGGAACTGCACTGCCAACAACTTTGCAAGGTGGGAGTTAAACTTCCATAACATAAAATTGGGCACACAAATCTGTTATGGATGACTGAAGATGGATGAGAGGAGGAGTAGTCTGACTGATGCCAAGCAGTAATCAATGACAATGACAAGGACACTGTACTGGTTGTGGATGCTGCCTGGCTGCTGCAAAGGAGACTAGGAGAAGGAGGACAGTCTTGTTTCAATTTGTTATGGGCAGTGAGTGAAGAACAACTGTGTCAACTAACCGATTTGACTTTGGGCAAGCCCTGAGGGCGTTACCATGGAAATCCCCTAATTTTCATTCTTTAATGTCTATAAAGGCATCTGGCCTTTGCTGCAGGGGAGTCACCATCTCTTGTGGTTGGCTGCTGACCAAGTATTGTCAGAGCCACTGGTGCCAAGCACTGAAAGATTAGGCAATACTCATAGTCAGGAAACAGAAAAAAGACAGGGCAGTCTAGCATATATAGGAGATATGTTGAGCGTATTAGTAAAAACAGCTATGCACAGATAAAAAGGGGAATTAACCCTTGCAGTGTTGTAGGCCGAGGTTCAATAAATAAACACTAATAAACACAGAGACAGAGACCTAGAAGCCAGGCTGCAACTTATATCTTGGGTCAGGGGAATCTGGTTATCAGCCCCAGGCAGAAGCTTGGTGAGTGATGCTGTGTCCAAGCCTGCCCTTCATAGTTGGAGGGCAAGGGGAAAGGGGCATCACCATGAAACATTTGCTGGCCAGTTCTATTCTCCCATTGGATATGGTGATGCCCCTTCATGTGCTGCAACAGAACTGTGGTGCCTATGTTTGTTGTTTGAACTCCCATGTGTCAGAGTTCATACACTCAGTGTGAATTGGGCTGTGTTAACCAGCCGACGCCTAGTCTCTTGCTAACCCTATTCACACTTCTAACTCTGCTAGGCAGTTGACGCCTAGTCTCTTTGTACCTTGTTCACACTTCTACTCATCTGCTAGGCAGTCGACGCCCGGCCTCATGTTTTGGCCTGTTCATGTTGGGTTAATTCTCAGGTGTTGATGATCAGGCTTCTGGAGCTTGGTCCATTCAGAGCACAGGGGTGGGATCTCTGGTTGCATAAATACTCCTCTCTCCCTCCAGTGCATTTCCAGTGTTTGATTGTCCCTTGTGGCTCATCACCAGCGTTTACCCTTGTTATTGTTTCCTGTGTTTGACCTGTGGATTTGTATCTTGGACTTTGTCTTCTGCCTGCTGATTCGGTACCTGCTACTCTCCTGTGTTTGACCCCGGCCTGTATATTGGACTAGCTCTTGGATTGTGATTTTGCCTGTTTATGCTCTCTCGTTGCCAACCTCGGACTGTTAACTACTCTTCTGTGTTACATTTTGACTCCACATGATGTTCAGATGGATCCAGTAAAGGTGAAGGCCATCACGGAATGGGTTTGCCCCACCAGTCTAAAGGCATTGCAACGCTTCTTAGGCTTCGCCAACTACTATCGTAAGTTTATTAAAAACTTTTCGATAATAGCCAAACCTTTGATGGACCTCACAAAGAAAGGGGCGGATGTAGTGTCTTGGTCCACCTCAGCCAATGAAGCCTTTAACTCTCTGAGGTTGTCTTTTACTAAAGCACCAGTCCTAGTCCAGCCCGACCTCAACAAACTGTTTATTGTGGAGGTTGACGCTTCTGAGCATGGGGTAGGGGCTGTTTTGTCTCAGGGGCCAGCTACCTTTACGAATTTAAGAGCTTGTGCCTTTTTCTCTAAAAAGTTTTCCTGTACCGAAAAAAACTATGATATTGGTAACCGGGAATTGTTAGCCATCAAATTGGCGTTAGAAGAATGGAGGCACTTCTTAGAGGGAGCTACCCACCAGTTTACTGTTTTGACTGACCACAAAAATTTGATATACTTAGATAACGCTAAAAGATTGAATCCCAGGCAAGCTCACTGGACTCTCTTCTTTTCCCATTTTAACTTTGTTGTAACATTCCGTCCAGGGTCAAAGAACTTAAAGGCTGACGCTTTATCTTGTAGCTTTTGTATCTCTGACTTCCTGCAATCTGAACCTGAAAATATCCTCCTCCCTGAGGTAGCCATAGCAGCGGTCTCCTCCAGCCTTTCCTCTCAAATTTTGTCTGCTCAAAATCATGCTCCCAAAGACCTTCTGGAAGGCAAACTTTTTGTTCCGTTCTTCAGTTAAGTGTTGGAGGAGACCCACTGTGCACCTCTCGCAGGACATCCAGGGTTCAGAGGTACTAAGAAATTACTCTCTAGGTTGTACTGGTGGCCTCACTGGGCCAGAGACGTGGGTGCATTTGTTACAGCTTGTCACATATGTTCTAGAAGTAAGAACCCCAGGAGACATCCTGAGGGTCAGCTGTGTCCTTTACCTATTCCATCTAAACCTTGGACCCATGTCTCAATGGATTTTGTAACCAATCTACCAGTCTGTCAAGGTTATTCAGTGGTTTGGGTGGTCGTTGACAGGTTTTCTAAAATGTGTCACTTCAGCCCTTTGAAAAAACTACCCAATGCCAAAACTCTATCTACCTTGTTTATTGATCATATTATCTGTCTCCACGGTATTCCAGAAAATATTGTTTTTGACCATGGGGTCCAATTTGTAGCAAGGTTCTGGAAAGAATTCTGCAAAAAACTTGATATTAGTTTGTCGTTTTCCTCCGGGTTTCACCCAGAAACTAATGGTCAAACACAGAGGATAAATCAAGAACTTCTTAAATACCTGCATTTGTATGTTTCTATTAATCAGCACCTTTGGTCAGAATTTTTGTCATTAGCTGAGTTTGCCATAAATGATCATGTCAATTCTTCCACTAAAACCACTCCTTTTCATTGTAATTATGGTTTTCATCCTTAAATTTTTTTTTCAGCACCTTTTGTTTCTGACAATCCTCGGGCAGAATTTTCTTCTCAACTGAGCTCAGTCTGGTCCCAAATTCAAAGGAATCTTCAGGGTACCCAGAACTCCCTAGTCCAGGCTGTTAATAAAAGACAGTCACTCACTTCTCCATATTGTGCTGGGGATAAGGTATGGCTGTCCACAAAAAATCTGAAATTGAAGGTTCAATCACTCAAATTAGCTCCGCGCTTCATTGGTCCTTTTACTCTTTTACAGGTTATCAATCCGGTTGCCTATAGGTTACCAGATTCTCTCAAAATTCATAATGTGTTTCATAAAAGTTTGTTAAAAAAATTCTGTCCGTCTGTCATCCCATGCAAAGACCCTCCTTCACCAAGTCTGGTTCAAGGAGAACTTGAGTTTGAGGTGTCTAAAATTCTTGACTCTAGGAGAGTACAAAGGTCAGTCCAGTATTTGGTGGATTGGAAGGGCTTTGGTCCAGAGGATAGAACCTGGGTGCCAGCCCGACATGTTCATGCTCCTCAACTGGTCCGCCAATTCCACAGGGCATTTCCTGAGAAACCTGCTCCAGGTGTTAGGGGTCCAGTGTCCCCCCATAGAAGGGGGGGTACTGTCAGAGTTCGTACACTCAGTGTTTATGTTCGTACACTCAGTGTTTATGCTCTCTCATTGCCAACCTCGGACTGTTAACTACTCTTCTGGGTTACATGTTTGTTTAGTCAGTCTGTCCTTCCAACTCCCCACTCTCTAGCCAGTACAGGGTTTTGTTGTCCAGTTGTCGCCCTACGATCTAACGTAGGGGGGCAATAGGCAGGGACAGGGGTTGTGGGAAGCTCAGGGTCCGCCATCCTTCAAAAACCCCCAGACTCCCTGACACCATGGCTTATTTTCATCCTGTTGTTCTTGCGCACAGCAGTGGTTTTGTTTGCCGCCACTGCAGAGAAAACTGCCATACAAGACATTCTTGCAGAGTTAGCGGCAGCCAAGCTTGACTTGGTCTCGTACAGTTTGAGCCTGCGCCCATATTATCAGCGTCATTATCAATTCCCTAGCTGATCACAATAGATCTGGCCCTGGCAGGTTTTTTTTTTATGTTCCACAATAGAAGCAGATCTGGCCCTGGCAGTTTTTTTTTATGTTTTTCCGTATGTTGTCTCAGATCTTTATTTCCACTGCAGCCACCACCCTTCTCCTCACTGTCCCTGCAATTTTTATCAGCTGTCATTGGCCCCTTCCCAATTCTCTCCTCTGTATTTTCCCTAAGTGCCATTTTCCCTTGGCTACCACTGTCCCTAGACTAGTAGTGACACTACTACTAGAATCTCCTCTGTATGTTAGTCCAAACACCGAATATTTAGAGTATCTTCCATAGCAGAAGGGGTGTTCTTGCCTCTTCTTAAGAAAAAGGTAGGTGCCCCATTAGAATGGGACAGTGAAGACAGAGATTCTACAAGTGAAAGGCTTCTCTGTGGCTCAAAGTCAAAGTGACAGACTCAGAGGTGACACTTACATCATCCTACTTTACATGAGAGGATGAGTAAGACATCTAGTATATAATGCCATCTGCTTTTTCCTCAGTAATAATGTGGCATGCGAGGAAGAACTATGGCCTGCTGCTGCTACTACTTCTAGCAGGACATGTGGTGCCGACTGTGCTGCTACTTCTTTTTGAACTAGTACAGCCACCCACATTTTCACTCATGGATGACGAGGCATGGGTCTTTGGTTAAACACTCTGTCATTTATCAGAGCTTTTATTATGAGGACTATATAACCAATGAGAGGTTTGGTACACTGATTATTAAAACAGTAGCAAAATTGCAAGTCTTTTTTCTATATCTAACACACAGAGGCACAACTAAACATCACCTTCTAAGAACATACTGCACACTGGTATTGACAATTTACAATGGTATATAGACACAAAAAATGTGATGAATAAAACTAGTATATTGACTAAATGTGGAGAATTAAGCTGATATATTAATGTACTAACCCGTTATGTTGACACAGTAAAATGACGCAGTAAACTGTGTTGAATGGTGCATTGACACACTAAGATGTGATAAACTGCAAAATTTTAAATGATAGCAAAATTATAAGTGTTTTTCAGGAATTAACTGAGAGAGGCACAATTAAGTGTCCTAGTCTAAGAACACACTGCACACTGATAATGGCAATTTACAATAGTATGTTGACACTGTAAAAGGCTCTCAGTTAAACTGATATATTAATGCAGCATTAAACTGGTGTATTGATGCACTAAAATACATTGAACTGCCAAATTTCTACAGATATCAAAATTGCTATAGTTTTTTTGGGCAATTAGCAGAAACATAATTAAATGTTCTCTTCTATAAACACACCAGAATTGAAGGAATACAAAGTGCTGCAGTGCACAATTTTAAACAGTAGCAAGCTTGCAACTAGTTTTTAGAAAGAAAAAGACTATTACAAAGAGTATCTGTAGTAACGGGGCAGTAGGGGTGTGCATAAATGTGTGGGAGGCTGGATGATGTAGTAGTAGTTGTACTTGCATTTCTGATGCTCCCTTGGTTAGGTGCACCTGTTCTTCCCTTCTGGACATGCTCTGGTTTTGGAGTTGTTCTGCTTGATGACGGTTAAGGTGGCAGACAAACCTGGTGGGAAGAAATGGTGGGAAGAAAGTACTGAGGGAAGAAGATGGGTTATCACATGACCCAGAGAGGAAGGGGAGGGGGCTTTGCCCTGATTGGCTCACATTCTGAAAGACAGCCTGTATGAGCCAATCAGTTCTGCAGCAGGCAGGAAGGTGCCCTAGCAGAATTAGTAGAATGTCATTCTGTGCTGGGTTGTGAATGAGGGAGGTTGGGTCTAGCAGTGTCTTACAGAAAAACGATTTTAGGGAGTCAGGGACATACATAAATCAATCGACTTTGTATTCTACTGCTAGGGATGGTAAAGGGAAAGGCTAGAATTATACAGTGTGTGTGTGTGTGTGTGTATGTGTTTAGAATAGGGAAGCAGGGAAGCTGTCAGTCAGGGAGTGGGAGTTAAAAGGAACTGAGGCTGGATGTGCCTGCTAGCATAACTGTAGCTGCAGCAAACCTCAAAAGCAGCTACCTGCAAGTAAATCTGCATGACTATATATAGCAGTGTCAGATCTCGCATATTTATTTATTTTTGTTTTAGTTTGAAAAACCGTATAAATCAGTGATTGAGAACAAAATATTAGGGCTAAATCAGTTCATTATCTTGACAGAGTTCTAATTTTTTTTTCTTTTTTTGGGGGGTCATTGAATGTAATTAATCCAGCATATAGGTGATTAGTACACAAATACACAGGCTAGGGCAGCAATTTACCTGTGAGTGTTGACATGAAATTGAGCATCAGGCCTCAATCGTCTCTTTCCACTGATTCTATCTCCACATGGTTTGAATTTTATTTTTAAGGACTTGCTGAATTTAGTAAAACCATCATATAGCTGATCAGTGCATCAATACATAGGCTAGGGCAACCATTTACCTGTGAGAGTTAATGTTAAATTGAGTGTCAGATGTTAAACCAGCATATAGCTGATCATTACACCAATACACAGGCTATGGCAATAATTTACCTGTGAGTGTTAACATGAAATTGAGCACCAAGCAGACCTCAGTTGTCTGTTTCTGTTTATTCTACATCCACACGGTTTGAATTAATTATTTTTTTAGACTTGTTCAATTTAATTTAATCAGCATATAGTTGATTATTACACTAGTATGCAGGCTAGGGCAACCAATTACCTGTGAGTGATAACGTTAAATTGAGCGTCAGGCAGGTCTTAATTGTTCATTTCAGCCTACTGTATTTCCACATGTTTGGAATTAAATTTTTTGCGAGACTTGTTCAATTTAATTAAACCAGCATATTACTGATCAATGCACCAGTACACAGGCTAGGGCAACAATTTACCTGTGAGAATTAATGTTAAATTGAGCATCAGGCAGGCCTTAATCACCCATTTCAGTCTATTGTATTTCCACACTTGTTCAATTTAATTAAACTAGCAAATAGCTGATGAGTACACCAATACTCAGTACCTGTGAGTGTAACGATAAATTGAGCATCAGTACTTAATTAATCTGTTTCTGTTTAATCTATATCAACACGGGGGCAAATTTTATTTTTTCGGGGGATTTGTTAAATATAATTAAACCAGCATATAGCTGATCAGTATACCAATACACAGACTAGGGCAATAATTTACCTTTGAGTATTAATGTGAAATTGAGTGTCAGGCCTCAATTTTCAATCTCAGTCTATTGCATTTCCACATGGTTGGAATCTAATTTTTTCGGGACATGTTCAATTGAATTAAATCAACATATGGCTGATCAGTACACCAATATACTGGCTAGGGCAACAATTTACTTGTGAGTGTTAACGAATTTAGGCCTAAATCCATTTCCCTTAATTTCTATCTTAACACTGTGTCAGATCTTTTTTTTTTTTGGGGGGTGGGGGTTTGTTGAAATTATTAAAACCAGCTTATATGTGATTACTACACAGCTGCATTATCTGTCAGTGACAACGAATTTAGGTCTAAATGCTTTTCCGTAGTAGTAGCTGCACCAGCTATCCAGCCAGATTTAGAAGTAGTAGTAGTAGGCCACAGTTGTCCATGCTGGCTTTGGAACGGTCCTCTCAGTCTTCACTGCCCCCTCCTAGTGTGACGCCTTCATTTTTCCTAAGAAGTGGAAAGAAAACAACACCACGCCCTCTAGCAGATAGTTAAGAGAGTCTCCCTGTTGACGACGTGTGTGAGCAGCATTTGTACTGCCCTTAGGAGGAGGTGGAGGCTGCAGACTCCAGGCATAACTGTGTAGGTGGTGGTAATAGTGGCAGCCGTAGCAGTGGTATTGATGTTGGGGGCAACAACAGTGGCAGTCAGGGCAGAGCAGGACAGGGGGGACAAAGAACCCACCATGATATCCCACATACTAATAGAAGCAGAAGGCAGGATGATGACTCTCATGACGATTGTGTCCTGGACAGGACCTGGGAGCTGAATTGGGGGCTAAGAAGAAGCCAACATCAGAGGAAGAGGGTGAATAAATAGCAGAGGTCACATACCTCCCAAAGAACAGGCCGAGCCATGTCTTCTTAATTATCTAGTGATGCTGCTAACGCTGTGTGTAGATTAGGCCTAAAACATTGCAAAGCTAAACCGAGCTTGGCTGCCTCTACCTCTACTGCGTAAGTATCTCCCGTCTAGCATTTTTTCTCCACGTTGCCGGAAGAGAAAAGCATTTCCTTTTGCAAGTTGTTCAAGAGCAAAATAAGATGTGGCAGGCAAACGCAAACATAGGCACCACACCTCTACTGAACCCCCTGAAGCAGCAAAACCCCATCCTGTGGGCAAACAGAGGTGGCAGCCAGCTACCGCATCAGGAGTTCCATCCTTCTCATGGTCATCCTTGCGGCAACCAGGCTACATTCACAGGCGTTATGGTGTCTTTCACATTGTCATTATCCCTTTCTGCTTCTCCCGCTCACACTTCTCCTCTGCTCCATCATCAGCCATCGATAACAGAATGCATGACCAGAAAACAACTCTACACTCCCAGCAATCAGATGGTGAGAAAACTTAATTCCCACCTGGCTAAATCACTGGTGGTGCAGTCACTGCCATACATTTTAGTGGACTCTGCTGCCTTTAGGGAGCCAATAGCATGCACTCAGCCTCCCTGGAAGATTCCTTGTGGAATCACATGGCGGAGAACGTGGGCCACTCCCTGCTATTCTCGGTGTGCGGCAATGTTTATGCCAAGGTGGACACCTGGATCAGCTCTTAAGGGGAGGGACAGTACATGTCTTAATGGCCCACTAGGTCTATGTTTTTTAAGGCAGTGGCGAGACAGCACCCCACAATAAGGCCAGGTCCTTTTGACCCCTACCCCCACAATTGGCCTGGCTCCCACACCAGCAGCAGTGCACAGGGTTGCTTGCACTACCCCTCTTTCCTATCACATGTGTCGTGTCAAGCATTGCCACACCATATTGCAGCTGATTAGCCTAGGCAAGATTAACCACACCAGTGAGCAGTTGCTACATCAGTACAGTACATCAAGCAGCAACCATCGTGTTGACGTCACCCCACTGACTCCAACTAGACAAGGTGGTCAGCGACAATAGGCGCAAGATCCTGCCTTAACATGGGAGAAGTAGCACATGCTTCCTGAATGGTGCATGTCATTAACCTAGTGGTGCAACTAGGTACTAAGTACTGTGGCTTGCGCAAGGTGCTAGCAAAGTCCATGAGATGGTCCAAGCCCTTCAGCCACTCTTATGTGTTGAGGAGCGCTCTCCTGGACCTGCAGCGACAAAATGGCCTGCCACTTCACTGCTTAATCTGTGACATGCCAACTCACTGTAATTTAACAC
Organism: Rhinella marina; assembly: GCA_900303285.1. Classification (NCBI taxonomy): domain Eukaryota; kingdom Metazoa; phylum Chordata; class Amphibia; order Anura; family Bufonidae; genus Rhinella; species Rhinella marina. The sequence goes on from ONZH01005664.1 coordinate 38,325, forward strand.
TGCACATGCTCAAGCATATGTATGAGCAGCAGAAAGTCGGTTTTGTCATGCACCAGTCAGCCTTAACAGCAGGGAGCATGTGTTGCTTAGAGTTCAGGCAGTGGAAGCTCATCCAAGACGCCTGTCGGGTGCTGAAGCCCTTCGAAGAGGCCACAAAGTTCATCAGCAGGGACAACAACAGTATGAACGATGCAATCCCCCTCATATTTATCTTAGAACAGACGGCTGCTGCCTCCATCATGCCACTGTCACCATCGTGCCACTGCTGCGACCTGCCAACATGGCTGCTGCTACCTCCATCATGCTGCTGCCTGCCAACATGTACCGTATGGCTGCTGCTGCCTCAGCTGCTGCTGCTCCTCACTGCTCATCTCCTACTTCCACCACTATTAATGCAAAGCATCTGCCACTACTACCACTACTACTATTACTACCAATAAACAGCCATTCTACTGCCTTGTATGTTCCAAGCCATGCTACTATTGTGGCCATATACTGCTATATAAATACATTTTTCACATCCACAGTGCAGTGCTGCAGCTCCCAGTTAAAAGGGATTTTTTTTTAGGTTCATTCGCAACAAGCCACTTTTTCTTCTGACAAGCAACACTCATTCACAATACACAATAATTTTTAGATGCTTGGTTCCTCCCAAGCCACTTTCTTTATTCCATAAAACTGTGTGTGTTTAAACATAACCCACCCCGATAAGGGACCATTTTTGGAAGCTTTAGAATATGAAAAAGCATAACACATGCCATAGAGCGGTGTGTTTTTAAACAAACTGTACAGTCATGGCCAAAAGTTTTGAGAATGACACAAATATTATATTTTCACATGATCTGCTGCCCTCTGGTTTTTATGTGTGTTTGTCAGATGTTTTTATCACATACAGAAATATAATTGCAATCATATTATGAGTAACAAAAGCTTGTATTGACAGTTAGAATGAGTTAATGCAGCAAGTCAATATTTGCAGTGTTGACCCTTCTTCTTCAGGACCTCTGCAATTCTCCCTGGCATGCTCTCAATCAACTTCTGGACCAAATCCTGACTGATAGCAGTCCATTCTTGCACAATCAATGCTTGCATTTTGTCAGAATTTGTAGGTTTTTGTTTGTCCACCCGTCTCTTGATGATTGACCACAAGTTCTCAATGGGATTAAGATCTGGGGAGTTTCCAGGCCATGGACCCAAAATCTCTATGTTTTGTTCCCTGAGCCATTTAGTTATCACCTTTGCTTTATGGCAAGGTGCTCCATCATGCTGGAAAAGGCATTGTTGATTGCCAAACTGCTCTTGGACGGTTGGGAGAAGTTGCTCTCGGAGGACATTCTGGTACCATTCTTTATTCATGGCTGTGTTTTTAGGCAAGACTGTGAGAGAGCCGATTCCCTTGGCTGAGAAGCAACCCCACACATGAATGGTTTCAGGATGCTTTACAGTTGGCATGAGACAAGACTGGTGGTAGCGCTCACCTTGTCTTCTCCGAATAAGCTGTTTTCCAGATGTCCCAAACAATCGAAAAGGGGATTCATCAGAGAAAATGACTTTACCCCAGTCCTCAGCAGTCCACCTTTTGCAGAATATCAGCCTGTCCCTGATGTTTTTTCTGGAGAGAAGTGGCTTCTTTGCTGCCCTCCTTGAGACCAGGACTTGCTCCAAGAGTCTCCGCCTCACAGTGCGTGCAGATGCACTCACACCTGCCTGCTGCCATTCCTGAGCAAGCTCTGCACTGCTGGTAGCCTGATCCCGCAGCTGAAACACTTTTAAGAGACGGTCCTGGCGCTTGCTGGTCTTTCTTGGGCGCCCTGGAGCCTTTTTAGCAACAATGGAACCTCTCTCCTTGAAGTTCTTGATGATGCGATAGATTGTTGACTTAGATGCAATCTTTCTAGCTGCGATACTCTTCCCTGTTAGGCCATTTTTGTGCAGTGCAATGATGACTGCACGTGTTTCTTTAGAGATAACCATGGTTAACAGAAGAGAAACAATGATGCCAAGCACCAGCCTCCTTTTAAAGTGTCCAGTGGTGTCATTCTTACTTAATCATGACAGATTGATCTCCAGCCCTGTCCTCATCAACACCCACACCTGTGTTAATGGAGCAATCACTGAAACGATGTTAGCTGGTCCTTTTAAGGCAGGGCTGCAATGATGTTGAAATGTGTTTTGGGGGATAAAGTTCATTTTCTAGGCAAATATTGACTTAGCAAGTAATTGCTGTTAAGCTGATCACTCTTTATAACATTCTGGAGTATATGCAAATTGCCATTATAAAAACTGAAGCAGTAGACTTTGTAAAAATTAATATTTGTATCATTCTCAAAACGTTTGGCCATGACTGTATGTTAACGCTGTCAAATGTGCATTTACCCATAGCTATGTATGTCAGTGTCACTCACACATCATTTACTATTGCTGTCATTGCTTTCTAGAACTTGGGGAGGGTGGAGAGGAAAAAAAAAAGTATAAAAAAATAAACAAAAAGAGATAACAAGTTTTCAGGTCAATTGGAGAAACTTCGGTTCTGCCCAAAACTATTCGAGTCTGAATCGAATTTTATCAACTTGCTTGGTTCGTTCACCTCTAGATGCAACCAAAGGTTGGTTCTCCCTCACATCAGGCAAACAATTCTTCTACATTCTCTGAACAGGTTGGAGTACTCAGTTTACATTTCCACAATATCCACCTTGGGATGTGGATATATTCACAGCAGGCCAAACTGTGCTTTGGTGTGCTTAGAGCTAAGTCCTTTATAAAACTGGTCATCTCTACAGGTCTTTCTCCACACCCCTCTTGTATCTAGTCTTCTTTCTAGAGATGCTCTAGCTCTATTCTGGCTGTCCAGTATGAAATGGTCTGTCCGCTACATACTTGTTCTTCCTACTCCTCGCCATTGCAAGGCTGGACAGCTACTGGTATAGAATGTTCTGCTCTCTTGGATACAGAGGGTGACTCCAGCACCATCAAAAGGTGGCTAAAATATGGTCCCTGGTTACCATGTGCATACAGAAATAAAGTAAATGCATTAATATAATTTTGCACTTTGCAATATACTTAGTCTTCTGGATCAGGATACTCATATTCAGCTAAATACAGTTGTAGCCAAGCTAAAACTGAGTCTGATAACAAATGGCACAGTGTTGTATTGGTTATCTCATGACAAAAGCTATTGAAATTCATTAAAAAGTTAGTTATCTGTTGCTTGCCTTTTTTTACTTAATGCGATAACCATCAAGTTTAGCTCGGCGGCATCTGTATATGCTGCTGGAGGTGCTGGGAATATTAAAACACTTATGAACTCTAAAAGCTTGAGGTTTTTTTTTTAAGGCTGACTGCTCATATACAGAGAAAAATATCTTTGTGCAGGATTTTTATGCCGTCAGTGCATGAAATTAACACACAACTTTCCATTTTCCAGCAGCTGCTCTTTTTGTAAAACACAAACACTGAACACTACTCCTCGCCAACGCTTACCCTGTCTACTAACAAAACCTGACTTTTCTACCTATATGGTGAATCTGTCTAACTAACTATATCACTAAATCCCTGCAACACCCTAATATGTCTGGCTGGTGCCAGACACATGGCAAACATGCCCTCTCATATCAATGGTTGAGCTCACAATGACATCTGTGTTTTAGACATACTGTAGCACACAGCCTAATAGACCAGCCAATATCCTGCCCCCCAATTGGCTGACAGGTTGCCTGCAAAGCATTGTGGGCAAGTTTGTTGACCAGTGCTTCTCTCAGGTCAATTTATGCAATGTCTTCATTCTCCCTGCCCTGCTTCTCTTTAATTTTGATGTCGTTTTGTGGGATTTGTCCAAAGTGAATTGCCAAAACTTTGACAAAATAATTTTTGTGAGAGGTGAAATTAGTGACTAATCTAATTTGATTGTAATAATTAATTCCTCTCTAGAATATACATCATATATTTGCCAAATTTGTCTTTATTTATATTACTCACTTATATATTTGCACTTTACAGACATTATCATTGCTGTCCCCAATGGAGCTCATACTCTGTTCCGTGTCAGTATGTATTTGAAGTCCTATTTGTACTTTGATCAATTTCCTATAGGTGTTTGTTGAATTTAAAATCAGCAAAATGATTACCTATTAGCGGAATTCCTCTGTCTCCCATCAGCACCCTGCAAGTGAGATCAGGGGGTGTGCCTGTTATAGTCCCTATATATATAAAGCTGAGTATATGTATGTGTGTGTGTATGTCTGCTAAAGGAATCCGCACCGTCGCAGCTACAATCACAAAATTTGGCACACAGGTACAGTGCCTTGCGAAAGTATTCGGCCCACTGGAACTTTTCAACCTTTTGCCACATTTCAGGCTTCAAACAAAAAGATATGACATTTTACATTTTTGGTGAAGAATCAACAACAAGTGGGTTACAATTGTGAAGTGGAATGAAATTTATTGGATCATTTAAATTTTTTTTGTAATAATACAACTGAAAAGTTGGGCGTGCAAAATTATTCGGCCCATTTACTTTCAGTTCAGAAAACTCACTCCAGAAGTTCATTGAGGATCTCTGAATGATCCAATGTTGTCCTAAATGACTGATGAAGATAAATAGAATCCACCTGTGTGTAATCAAGTCTCCGTATAAATGCACCTGCTCTGTGATAATCTCAGGGTTCTGTTTAAAGCACAGAGAGCATCATGAAGACCAAGGAACACACCTGGCAGGTCCGTGATACTGTTGTGGGGAAGTTTAAAGCCGGATTTGAATACCAAAAGATTTCCCAAGCTTTAAACATCCCAAGGAGCACTGCGCAAGCCATCATATTGAAATGGAAGGAGTATTAGACCACTGCAAATCTACAAAGACCCGGCCGTCCCTCTAAACTTTCATCTCAAACAAGTAGAAGACTGATCAGAGATGCAGCCAAGAGGCCCATGATCACTCTGGATGGACTCCAGAGATCTACAGCTGAGGTGGGAGAGTCTGTCCATAGGACAACAATCAGTCGAACACAAATCTGACCTTTATGGAAGAGTGGCAAGAAGAAAGCCATTTTTCAAAGATATCCATAAAAGCCACGGAGTCAAACAAGCCGAGCGCTTACTTCTGCCGCTATTAAGCGCTCGGCTTGTTTGACTCCTTACCCCTGACGAAGCCACGTTAGTGGCGAAACATGTCGGGGGAGTCAATGTTCGTGTAATTTTAACTGCGGCAGAGTTAGCGTTATGACCGGTGGGACGCATTAGGTGTCACAATTCCCGGTTAAGGCAGATTATCTGAGCATCTAAGTAGTTTTGTAGACTGGCGGTGGGCCTTAGGCTGTCCGGCATCCGGTCTAGGAAGGGAGAAAAAAACAACAAAACCGGAGAATACCGATGAATTAATTATTTGATATCTTCAAAGATAAAAGCCTACTGGATAAATGATAAGAAATAGTTTCAGAACATATCCGATTAGGGTGATAATAAGATGAGAGGTATGAAACTAATACCTGTCAACAAACATAACTAAAATATTTTTTTCTGACACCTCATGTAATAGCTGCATTTAATAAGAAAAACAGAAGTTGCAAAATAACTATTTATTGGCAGCAAGTCTCAGTAAATACGGTTCAGTTGCTCTGCTAGTGTTTTTAATACTGTGATTAGAGGTTAGATTATTATTAATAGAATTAATAAAAGTTACATTTTAATATAAATGAATTATCAAGCCCTTAAAGGGACAATGCTCAGCATTTGTGTGCTGTTGTTTACAGTTTGCCACAAGCCACCTGGGAGACACACCAAACATGTGAAAGAAGCTGCTCTGGTCAGATGAATTCAAAATCGAACTTTTTGGAAACAATGCAAAATGATATGTTTGGCGTAAAAGCAAAACAGCTCATCACCCTGAATACACCATCCCCACTGTCAAACATGGTGGTGGCAGCATCATGGTTTGGGCCTGCTTTTCATCAGCAGGGACAGGGAAGATCGTTAAAATTGATGGGAAGATGGATGGAGCCAAATACAGGACCATTCTGGATGAAAACCTGTAGGAGTCTGCAAAAGACCTGAGAGTAGGACAGAGATTTATCTTCCAACAAGACAATGATCCTAAACATAAAGCAAAATCTACAATGGAATGGTTCAAAAATAAACATATCCAGGTCTTAGAATGGCCAAGTCAAAGTCCAGACCTGAATCCAATTGAGAATATGTGGAAAGAGCTGAAAACTACTGTTCACAAACGTTCTCCATCCAGCCTCAAAGAGTTCGAGCTGTTTTGCAAGGAAGAATGGGCAAGAATTTCAGTCTCTAGATGTGCAAAACTGATAGAGACATACCCCAAGCGACTTGCAGCTGTAATCACAGCAAAAGGTGGCGCAAAAAAGTATTAATGCAAGGGGGGCGAATAATTTTGCACGCCCCACTTTTCAGTTTTATTATTGCAAAAAAAGTTTAAATGATCCAATAAATTTCGTTCCACTTCACAATTGTGACCCACTTGTTGTTGATTCTTCACCAAAAATTTAAAATGTTATATCTTTTTGTTTGAAGCCTGAAATGTGGCAAAAGGTTGAAATGTTCCAGGGGGCCAAATACTTTCACAAGGCACTGTACATCAGGTGTCTGGGAAGATTTTGGAACGGGTCTCAGCTCTCCAGGACGTACTGTTCCTGAGATATTCCCAAAAGATGCATTAGCCAATAGAAGCCTGGTCACATGACCCTTATCACCCAATAGAAGCTCACAGGCAGTTAGTCTCCACACACACCTGGTTTCCATAACAACCTAGCCAGTTCACTGCTGTAGGTCTGCTTTAAAGGGGCAGAGCGCTGTGGATGACACTGTTAAAGGAGTATTCCGATTACCATAAATATAACTCATGTTTTAGACTAATTCATCATCAATCATTACCTCATATAATGTAAATTTCACATATTTACCATTTAGTAGTAATAAAAGATGTTTTCTTCCACTGCTACCCACTGTGTTTCCTCCTAAATTACTATGGCATTGACCTGTAATTCAGGCCACCCTCAACAGAAGGACTTAAAAGCCCCACCCCCAGGTCCCACTAAGCCACGCCCCTGACTCAGTCAGGCCATGCCCCTTCCACTCCCCATCTGACCGGGATTGAAAAAATAAAGATAAAAATCAACTTCTGTCAGCTGCAGGGGAGGGAGGGTTAATTTCTCCCTGCAGCTCATGTTCAGACTGCACAGTGCTGCTGTCTGAGAGTAAGCTGTTCAAAAGGACATCCCTGTGTCCATCCAGGCCCTGCGCAAGACAGGGAGTCTGAAAGCCAGAATGTCCAGCCTTCCCCCAACTTGAAGCCATGCCACCGGTCCCCATGAAGCCACACCCTTAAATACACGAGGCCATGCCCCCTGGTTCCATGAAGACACGGAGGAGAAGCTGTCTGAGCGTGAGCTACTGAAAGGGTGGACATCCCTGTGTCTGTCCAGGCCCTGCACTGTACGGTGGACAGGGAGTCTGAAAGCCTGACTGTCCAGCCTAAAACTGGACCTCTGGCCACCCTAGGGGCAGGCTGATGTTAGGGTGGCCAGATGTCCTGCTTTAGGCTGGACAGTCCGGTTTTCTGTCTCCCTGTCCTCTGTCTGGCGCAGTGCCTGGACGGACATAGGGATGTCCACCCTTTCAGTAGCTCACGCTCAGACAGCTTATCCTCCATGTCTTCATGGAGCCAGGGGGCGTGGCCTCATATTTAGTGGTGTGGCTTGATGGGGACCGGGGGCACTGCTTCACGTTTGGGGGAATGATCGGTGAGGTCCAGCTTTCTGGGCTGAAGACAGTGGCCACCCTAGCTGCTGTGGAGGTCACAGTTAAAGTGGAGGGCGCTGTGGATGTTTCTGTTAAGAGGCGGGCTGTTGTGGAGGTCACTGTTAAAGGGACAGGCACTGTAGAGGTCACTCTCGATATCTTTTAACAACACACACAAACATTAAATGAAATAGGTTAAATATACCCGGGTTCTTCAGCTAGTATATATTATATTAATATATTACTTAATATTATAAAAATTAGTTTCTGTCTGTCTGTCTGTTCTCTATGCGCAACCAAACTACTGGCCCGATTTTCTCCAAATTCGGCACATAGGTACATCAGGTGTCCGGGAAGGTTTTAGACCAGGTCTCATCTCTCTAGGACGTACCGTTCCCGAGATATTCCCAACATATGATCTCCATTAGCTAATATTAGCCTGGGAGCTTTGGTTTTAAACCCCAACTGCCATTCTCTGCACAGACACACAGAGGGAGGGCAGGTTTCCATAACAACACAGCCAGGTAATTAGCAGCCAGCTGAGGAGCTCAGGTAATATCCCAGCCATTTCTATTAACTGACACTGTTAAAGGTATTCCGGTTACCATAAATATAACTTATGTTTTAGACTAATTTTAGACTAAGACAGTTCACTAATAATAAAAGATGTTTTTTTCCACTGCTACCCATTGCATGGCCTCATAAATAAGCATGGTATCGACCTTTAATTCAGGCCACCCTAAAAGAAGTACTTAAAACCCCCGCCCCAGGTCTCGCTAAGCCACGCCCCTGACTCTGTCAGGCCACACCCCCTCCCACTCCACAGCCAACGGGGATTGAAAAAATGAAGGTAAAAATAAACTTCTGTTAGCTGCAGGGGTGGGAGGGTGAATTTCTCTCTGCAACAACACACAAAAATAACACACAGAAACATTAGATGAAATTTTAGACTACGACCGTTCAGTAGTAATAAAAGATATTTTCTTCCACTGCTACCCATTGAGTCTCCTCATAAATTACCATGGTATTGACCTTTAATTCAGACCACCCTCAAAAGAAGGACTTAAAAGCAATCCCCCCAAGGTCCCGCTAAACCACGCCCCTGGTCAGGTCACGCCCCCTCCCACTCCGCAGCCAATGGAGACTGAAAAAAATGAAGGTAAACATCAACTTCTGTCAGCTGCAGGAATGGGTGGGAGGGAGACTTTCTCTCTGCAACGATACACACAAACCTTTAAATGAAATAGATGAAATATACCCAGACAAAGCCGGGTCCAAACTACCATACACACGGTCACATGTCTTCGGGCCACACCCCCTCCCACTCCGCAGCCAATGGGGATTGAAAAAATGAAGGTAAAAATAGACTTCTGTCAGCTGCATTGACTTTCTCTCTGCAACGACACACAGAAACATTAAATGAAATAGATGAAATATACCCAGGCGAAGCCGGGTCCTTCTGCTAGTATATATATATATATATATATATATATATATATATATATATATACAGTACAGATCAAAAGTTTGGACACACCTTCTCATTCATAGAGTTTTCTGTATTTTCATGATTATGAAAATTGTAGAACTATATTGTCAAAACTATGAATTAACACATGTGGAATTATATACTTAACAAAAAAGTGTGAAACAACTGTAAATATGTCTTATATTCTAGGTTCTTCAAAGTAGCCACCTTTTGCTTTCATTACTGCTTTGCACACTCTTGGCATTCTCTTGATGAGCTTCAAGTCATCTGAAATGTTTTTCACTTCACAGGTGTGCCCTGTCAGGTTTAATAAGTGGGATTCTTGCTTTATAAATGGGGTTGGGACCATGAGTTGTGTTGGGCAGAAGTCAGGTGGATACACAGCTGATAGTCCTACTGAATAGACTGTTAGAATTTGTATTATGGCAAGGAAAAAAAGCAGCTAAGTAAAGAAAAACGGGTGGCCATCATTACTTTAAGAAATGAAGGTCAGTCAGTCCGAAAAATTGGGAAAACTTTGAAAGTGTCCCCAAGTGCAGTCACAAAAACCATCAAGCGCCACAAAGAAACTGGCTCACATGAGGACCGCCCCAGGAAGGAAGTCACCTTTGCTGCGGAGGATAAATTCATCCGAGTCACCAGCCTCAGAAATCGCAGGTTAACAACAGCTCAGATTAGAGACCAGGTCATTGCCACAGAGAGTTCTAGCAGCAGACACATCTCTACAACAACTGTTAAGAGGAGACTGCGTGCAACAGGCCTTCATGGTAAAATAGCTGCTAGGAAACCACTGCTAAGGACAGGCAACAAGCAGAAGAGACTTGTTTGGGCTAAAGAACACAAGGAATGGATATTAGACCAGTGGAAATCTGTGCTTTGGTCTGATGAGTCCAAATTTGAGATCTTTGGTTCCAATCACCGTGTCTTTGTGCAACGCAAAAAAGGTGAACGGATGGACTCTACATGCCAGGTTCCCACCGTGAAGCATGGAAGAGGAGGTGTGATGGTGTGGGGGTGCTTTGCTGGTGACACTGTTGGGAATTATTCAAAATTGAAGGCATACTGAACCAGCATGGCTACCACAGCATCTTGCAGCGGCATGCTTTTCCATCCAGTTTGCGTTTAGTTGGACCATTATTTATTTATCAACAGGACAATGACCCCAAACACACCTCCAGGCTGTGTAAGGGCTATTTGACCAAGAAGGAGAATGATGGGGTGCTACGCCTGATGACCTGGCCTCCACAGTCACCAGACCTGAACCCAATCGAGATGGTTTGGGGTGAGCTGGACCGCAGAGTGAAGGGAAAAGGGCCAACAAGTGCTAAGCATCTCTGGGAACTCCTTCAAGACTGTTGGAATACCATCTCAGGTGACTTTTGAAGCTCATCAAGAGAATACCAAGAGTGTGCAAAGCAGTAATCAAAGCAAAAGGTGGCTACTTTGAAGAAACTAGAATATAAGACATATTTTCAGTTGTTTCACACTTTTTTGTTAAGTATATAATTCCACATGTGTTAATTCATAGTTTTGATGCCTTCAGTGTGAATCTACAATTTTCATAGTCATGAAAATACAGAAAACTCTTTGAATGAGAAGGTGTGTCCAAACTTTTGGTCTGTACTGTATATATATTTATGAATCTGTTATCATTGTAATCATACTGACCCAGAAAATAAATAAATAATATATTATGGTTTTTATGCTGAAAAATGAATGCTGCTAAATTCAGAACATACAAATTCAGTGTCAGTATTGCTGTTTTCTCCCATCCCCCTCCCAGAAAGATTTAATAAAAGTTAATCAGAATGTTATGTGTACCCCAAAATGGCACTAAAAACTACAACTTACCCCCCAAAAAAAGCCCTCATACATCTACATAGACCGAAAAATAAAAAAGTTATAGCTCTTCGAAGGTGATGATTAAATAGACAGAAAAATGTTTGTTCAGTAAGGCCCAAAACAGGCTGGCCACTAAGGGGTTAAACGTTAGCATCCACTTTGGAGGGGTCTGTGCTTATTGTCACGACATCGTTCATGTGTTCCTATGTATGCCATGTGGGCTGGATACTGGTGGTATGTATTTAAACCCATATGTTCGTGTGACAGTGCTCATCTACCTCTGTCTTGTGATTACTGGCCTTGAAAGCTTGTGGTGTCCCATTGCTTCAATGTAGGCTGGTTGCCATGTCATCTAGTCTGGTGTTTCCGCTCTTGTTCCATTCTGCCTGTTGTGGTGTTCAAGAGACCTGTGTTTTAGTTCCTGTGTTTTTTTCTGATCTTGTCTGTATTCCTGAGCCTGAGAGTTGTCTGCCAAGTACACTGGGACCATCCCAGGATGTATCAGTCAGGTTTCTATCCCGCAGCAAAGTCTACATCCCCGTATAGGAGTTGGAGGGTAAACACCAGGGAAGTAGGGTTTGGCCGACCGTCAAACTGGTTATTTGGCCCAGCGGTTCCACATTACCACTGATTCGTCTTGATCCATAATCATTGACACTTAAGCATGGCATGGCCACTCATTCATCTAAAATGGCGGCCTGAAAGAGAACATTTGAAAGGTGCATTTAAAAAGTAGATTGCTTAGATGGGGCCAGTAAGAAAAACATTTTATGATGTTACATTGATGAAATCTAGAAAAGTAAAGATGCTACCTTTGGGCGTTGTGGAATCACAATGTTCTGTATTATGACCAACCTGCAAACTGCAGCTTAGGTGTGGGTGGAAAACAGAAGTTTTAAAATATTGCCTCGTTATTTGACTATTTGCAGTACAACATTGTTGTGCCTACTGAACACATTTAGAGTCTGTATAATTGGGCACATTTCTTTTATTAGGTAATTTTACAATGGCATTTAGTGATCCCCAAAAATTGTCTGGTTCAGAAGAACCATTTTTAAATACAGTATTAGGGCATTCTGAATTGACAAAGGGATCTCTCATCCTCTTACCCTCCATTTATCAGTCAGTGGAAAGCAACTGCTATAGAGTGTCTCTCTGGTGGTCCTAACACATCTGTGTATTACATAGACAGTCCATTGGTTTTAATGGACAGTTGAAAATGCTTACTTTTACCTGTGGAGGCGCTGATGGGGAATTGAACACTTCTTCTCAGCATTAGGACACTCCTGTGATTCTCTTAGTGTGCCTGTTTTGTGTATCTTTCTAACAAAAATGATTACACATAGTAGTTTTGGGATTCATTAGTGAACACTCATCATCATAGAAGTAAAAAAGAGTCATTAGCAAAGATATAATAACTCCGATTACAATTCTACACTCAGCTATGTACAGTGTCATAGAAAAGCCCTATGATATCTCCTTATGCTTTAACTCATTATAAGTGAGTGATAACTTAGAAACCGCTTGGTAATTATTCACTTTTTGTGAACTGAGCTGATAGCAAGTTTTAGAAGATAATTATTTGCCATGGATATTTTAAAATGTGAACATTTTAATCCAGAGAATTCCTTTGAGCTGTTAAATGTGCTTTCATTTGTTATCAAGTCAGTAAAAGTATAAAGATAAAAATAAAATATTATTCCCTTTGAATCGTTTAATATAAATCTGTCTATGCCGCATGGTATGATATTACCCTTTCATCTAAATTTATATTCGATTTCTCTGTCTTTCAGTGTTGGACGTTTTCCATCAGTATTATTAAAGCCCTTAAGTCTTTTATGATACAGCTCATTCACTTCTGAAAAATGTTTTCCAACTGTGTTTTTTATTATATGCAGTAAATTTGTGCAAAGCAACACTCCTCTTAGTATTTTTCCTATACCCAGTGATCCATTGAAGCAAAGCATATTGTGCTACGCTGTTTAACTAGGATATTTATTGAGATGACATGCAAGCTACAGTTTGATATAATTAGCAGTTAGAATCTAGATATTAATATTTTGGCATACAGATGAATGGGCATTAATACATGGAAAAAAGTAGCATACTGTATTTTATTATCTCATTTTCTTTTCAGAGGAAACCTATCGCCATTTACATTATACAGCTCATACTCTAGTGTGCTGTAAATACCATTAAAACACTGAAATATTTGGAGCTAAGCATACATTAAACAACCTTCCAGTGCTCCGATTGTGAGGCTGGAAACTAGGTAGTCACATACATTCCTTCAGCTTGAAACTGTTAAAATTAATGGTTCCGCATACGGTCCGCAAAAGAAACGGAACAGTCACAGGACTGTGGTGAACTATGCCAGTGTAGTGTTTGACTCATTGATGCATTCACAGTGACAGACTAGAGGCATGTAACAAAAAGACAATGTAGAAACATACCATATATGGTAAATTAATGAACTGGGTATATGGGAGTGTCTTGAGGGAATCAAAGTTAACAAAGTGGAATTCTATTGGAATTCAGGAAAACTTTGATTCGTTATGAATAGAGATGAGCGAGTAGTGTTCGATCGAGCTGGTATTCGATCGAATACTACGCTATTTGGCATACTCGATTTCGTTCGAGTATAACGGCGATGGCGCACTTAGAATTCGTTTCCCCTCCCACCTTCCCTGACGCTCTTTTTCCACCAATCAACATGCAGGGGGGGTATGACAGGCACGCTGAGCACGCTGGCAGCGCGAAAACGGCGTCTACATGCATTGGCTGGAAAAACCATGTGACCTCGAATATTAAAAACTCAGCTCTTCCTGCTCGTACGCATATGCTGCGTGAACTTAGTCAGGGACAGAGGCTGGAGAAGGGACAGACAGATTTTAGCTGTTGGATAGGCAGGAGCGTGATTAAAAGCCCTTATCAGGGCTACTACAGTGGACTTCAGTGATAGCTTACTACAATATAGACTTTACAGAGAACGGCTGTTGTATTCAGGGATAGCTGCTGGAGTAGGGACAGAGAGAGGCATTAGTGGTGTATTAGGTGCTCTGCTACATACCAAACTATATTTGACACTACTGCTGTGTACCTTGAAAAATACAATATATAGGCCTTAACTGGCAACTGCACTGTGCGTTCTCTTGCAAAGTAATTTCTCATAACTGTTGTTCATACACACCATCTGATCACTGAGTACACGGCTGTGTACCTTGAAAAATACAATATATAGGCCTTAACTGGCAACTGTACTGTGCGTTCTCTTGCAAAGTAATTTCTCATAACTGTTGTTCATACACACCGTCTGATCACTGAGTACACGGCTGTGTACCTTGAAAAATACAATATATAGGCCTTAACTGGCAACTGCACTGTGCGTTCTCTTGCAAAGTAATTTCTCATAACTGTTGTTCATACACACCGTCTGATCACTGAGTACACGGCTGTGTACCTTGAAAAATACAATATATAGGCCTTAACTGGCAACTGTACTGTGCGTTCTCTTGCAAAGTAATTTCTCATAACTGTTGTTCATACACACCGTCTGATCACTGAGTACACGGCTGTGTACCTTGAAAAATACAATATATAGGCCTTAACTGGCAACTGCACTGTGCGTTCTCTTGCAAAGTAATTTCTCATAACTGTTGTTCATACACACCGTCTGATCACTGAGTACACGGCTGTGTACCTTGAAAAATACAATATATAGGCCTTAACTGGCAACTGTACTGTGCGTTCTCTTGCAAAGTAATTTCTCATAACTGTTGTTCATACACACCGTCTGATCACTGAGTACACGGCTGTGTACCTTGAAAAATACAATATATAGGCCTTAACTGGCAACTGCACTGTGCGTTCTCTTGCAAAGTAATTTCTCATAACTGTTGTTCATACACACCGTCTGATCACTGAGTACACGGCTGTGTACCTTGAAAAATACAATATATAGGCCTTAACTGGCAACTGTACTGTGCGTTCTCTTGCAAAGTAATTTCTCATAACTGTTGTTCATACACACCGTCTGATCACTGAGTACACGGCTGTGTACCTTGAAAAATACAATATATAGGCCTTAACTGGCAACTGCACTGTGCGTTCTCTTGCAAAGTAATTTCTCATAACTGTTGTTCATACACACCGTCTGATCACTGAGTACACGGCTGTGTACCTTGAAAAATACAATATATAGGCCTTAACTGGCAACTGTACTGTGCGTTCTCTTGCAAAGTAATTTCTCATAACTGTTGTTCATACACACCGTCTGATCACTGAGTACACGGCTGTGTACCTTGAAAAATACAATATATAGGCCTTAAACTGGCAACTGCACTGTGCGTTCTCTTGCAAAGTAATTTCTCATAACTGTTGTTCATACACACCGTCTGATCACTGAGTACACGGCTGTGTACCTTGAAAAATACAATATATAGGCCTTAACTGGCAACTGTACTGTGCGTTCTCTTGCAAAGTAATTTCTCATAACTGTTGTTCATACACACCGTCTGATCACTGAGTACACGGCTGTGTACCTTGAAAAATACAATATATAGGCCTTAACTGGCAACTGTACTGTGCGTTCTCTTGCAAAGTAATTTCTCATAACTGTTGTTCATACACACCGTCTGATCACTGAGTACACGGCTGTGTACCTTGAAAAATACAATATATAGGCCTTAACTGGCAACTGCACTGTGCGTTCTCTTGCAAAGTAATTTCTCATAACTGTTGTTCATACACACCGTCTGATCACTGAGTACACGGCTGTGTACCTTGAAAAATACAATATATAGGCCTTAACTGGCAACTGCACTGTGCGTTCTCTTGCAAAGTAATTTCTCATAACTGTTGTTCATACACACCGTCTGATCACTGAGTACACGGCTGTGTACCTTGAAAAATACAATATATAGGCCTTAACTGGCAACTGTACTGTGCGTTCTCTTGCAAAGTAATTTCTCATAACTGTTGTTAATACACACCGTCTGATCACTGAGTACACGGCTGTGTACCTTGAAAAATACAATATATAGGCCTTAACTGGCAACTGCACTGTGCGTTCTCTTGCAAAGTAATTTCTCATAACTGTTGTTCATACACACCGTCTGATCACTCAGTACACGGCTGTGTACCTTGAAAAATACAAATATAGGCCTTAACTGGCAACTGCACTGTGCGTTCTCTTGCAAAGTAATTTCTCATAACTGTTGTTCATACACACCGTCTGATCACTCAGTACACGGCTGTGTACCTTGAAAAATACAATATATAGGCCTTAACTGGCAACTGCACTGTGCGTTCTCTTGCAAAGTAATTTCTCATAACTGTTGTTCATACACACCGTCTGATCACTGAGTACACGGCTGTGTACCTTGAAAAATACAATATATAGGCCTTAACTGGCAACTGCACTGTGCGTTCTCTTGCAAAGTAATTTCTCATAACTGTTGTTCATACACACCGTCTGATCACTGAGTACACGGCTGTGTACCTTGAAAAATACAATATATAGGCCTTAACTGGCAACTGTACTGTGCGTTCTCTTGCAAAGTAATTTCTCATAACTGTTGTTCATACACACCGTCTGATCACTGAGTACACGGCTGTGTACCTTGAAAAATACAATATATAGGCCTTAACTGGCAACTGCACTGTGCGTTCTCTTGCAAAGTAATTTCTCATAACTGTTGTTCATACACACCGTCTGATCACTGAGTACACGGCTGTGTACCTTGAAAAATACAATATATAGGCCTTAACTGGCAACCGTACTGTGCGTTCTCTTGCAAAGTAATTTCTCATAACTGTTGTTCATACACACCGTCTGATCACTGAGTACACGGCTGTGTACCTTGAAAAATACAATATATAGGCCTTAACTGGCAACTGCACTGTGCGTTCTCTTGCAAAGTAATTTCTCATAACTGTTGTTCATACACACCGTCTGATCACTGAGTACACGGCTGTGTACCTTGAAAAATACAATATATAGGCCTTAACTGGCAACTGTACTGTGCGTTCTCTTGCAAAGTAATTTCTCATAACTGTTGTTCATACACACCGTCTGATCACTGAGTACACGGCTGTGTACCTTGAAAAATACAATATATAGGCCTTAACTGGCAACTGTACTGTGCGTTCTCTTGCAAAGTAATTTCTCATAACTGTTGTTCATACACACCGTCTGATCACTGAGTACACGGCTGTGTACCTTGAAAAATACAATATATAGGCCTTAACTGGCAACTGTACTGTGCGTTCTCTTGCAAACTAATTTCAAGGCTGTGAAGGCAAAATATTGTAAAAAAAAAAAAAATGCGGCGGGGGGCTAGCGGAATAGGACGTGGACGAGGACGGGGGCGCGGAAATGCTGTTGGGGGCCTTGTTGAAGCCAGTGGGGATACAATGTGTGCTGGTGAGGGTCAGCCAGGATCCCGCTCATCCAGAATCCCTGCCTTTATGGGACAGTTAAGCAGGGGGCGGGTTACACCGCTGTTGAGGCCTGAGCAGGTTGAACAGGTGGTGCAATGGATAGCCGATAGCGCTTCCACACAGTTGTCCACCAGCCAGTCATCCACACAGTCTCACTCTGACCCTCCTTCCTCCACACCTGGCCAACAGAGTCATCCCACCCTTGACCCCTCCCAGGAGCTCTTTTCGGGTCCTTTTTCAGATGTGCCGGAAGAATCCCAGGAGCTAGGAGAGGAATTTGTTTGTAGTGATGCCCAAACCCTTGAGTTTTCGCCATCTCCTGCTGATGTGGACCCTGAGCCAGCATCTGTTATCATGAGCGATGATGATGATGATGAGACGCAGTTGCCATCAAGGGAGGCTGTTGGAATGTCCAGTGGGCAGGAGGAGGAGCAGAGTGAGGAAGAGGAGGTGGTGGATGACGAAATGACCGACCCCACTTGGCCAGGGGTGATGTCCAGCGGGGAAAGCAGTGGAGAGGTGGTGGTCTGCGCAGCACCGAAAAAGGCAGCAAGAGGCAGAGGGATGTCCACAGGCAGAGGGATGTCCACAGGCAGAGGGATGTCCACAGGCAGAGGGATGTCCAGAGGCAGAGGACAGTCCAGACAAAGTAGTGAGGCCACAGCCAGCACGGCCGAAGCTGTTCCCGGCAGCGGGCAGTCGCGCGAAGCTCCCCCATCGAGGCCTCGTACTTCTGTGGTGTGGAGATTTTTTAATGTTTGTGCGGATGACAAACTGAGCGCGGTTTGCACACTCTGCCACTCAAAACTGAGTAGGGGCTCTGAGAAGAGCAATCTGACCACCTCAGGCATGCGGCGTCACTTGGAAGTCAAGCACTGGGCTGAGTGGGAGAGAGCAAACGCAATACAAACTGCGCCCGGTCCTGCTGCCACTGCCTCTTCCCCTTTGTTGTGTGCTGCCACTGCGGTCCAGACCTCCAGCCAGGACACCTCCACATCTGCCTCTGCCTCGGCTACTTTGGGGCCTTCTCCTTCAGCCTCCCCTTCCCCCGCCTCTTCGCCTGCACCCTCACACTCCTCGTCCCAACAACTGTCCATCTCGCAGGCGTTCGACCGCAGGCGGAAGTACGCCTCGAGTCACCCCCAAGCCCAAGCCTTAAACTGCCACATCTCCAAACTGCTGGCCCTGGAGATGTTGCCGTTTAGGCTTGTGGAGACGCAGGCCTTCCGCGACCTGATGGCGGCTGCCGCACCTCGCTATTCCGTCCCCAGCCGCCACTACTTTTCCCGGAGTGCCGTCCCCGCCCTGCACCAGCACGTGTCGCGTAACATCAGGCGGGCCCTGAGGTACGCAGTCAGCGCAAAGGTCCACTTGACCACCGACTCATGGACAAGCGCTTGCGGCCAGGGACGCTACATCTCTTTGACGGCACACTGGGTGAATGTAGTGGAAGCGGGGACGGGGTCGCAAACAGAGACGGCCTACCTACCACCCCCGCCCAAGATTGCCAGCATGGGTTCTGATAAACCCCCCTCCTCCTCCTCCTCCTCCTGTGCCTTAACATCTCCCTCAGCCGCTAGCTGGAAGCGTTGCAGCACTGGCGCGGGGAGACGTCAGCAGGCGGTGCTAAAGCTCATCAGCTTGGGCGACAGGAAGCACAGCGTCCCAGAGGTGAGGGACGCCATATTGCAGCAGACGGAGATGTGGCTGTCGACGCTGCAGCTAGGACCAGGCATGGTCGTGTGCGATAACGGCCGTAACCTGGTGGCGGCTCTGGAGCTTGCCGAACTCAATCACGTACCATGCCTGGCCCACGTTTTTAATCTGGTAGTCCAAAAATTTCTGAAGACTTACCCCAACCTGGCAGAGCTACTGGTGAAAGTGCGGCGCTTGTGCGCTCACTTTTGGAAGTCAACTGTAGCTGCTGCTAGCTTAAAAAAACTCCAGCAACGCCTCCATTTGCCTGAACATCGGCTGTTGTGCGACCTGCCCACTCGCTGGAATTCCACCTATTCCATGTTGGCCAGGGTGTGTGATCAGCAGAGAGCATTGATGGAGTACCAGATTATGAATCCACGCGTGCCTCCAACTCAGCTCCCTCAGTTTGCCAACCACGAGTGGCCATGGATGGCAGACATATGCGATGTACTGCGTATCTTTGAGGAGTCCACCAAGAAGGTCAGCAGCGAGGACGCTATAGTGAGCGTAACCATCCCGCTCCTAGGCGTCCTTAAAGAATCGCTCATCGCAATAAGGGAGAACGCATTGCACGCAGAGGAGACGGGGGTAGGAGGAGACGCAACGGAGCTACACAGTCAGACCACACTTTTGTCTGCTTCACGGTGGCAGTTGCAGGAGGAGGAGGATGAGGAGGAGGAGGACGACGTGGAGGTGGCTGTGGAAGAGGAGGAGGATGCTGGCGGCGAGGGTAGCAGTCAGGCTGTGTGCGTCCCATTGGTTCAGCGCGGATGGGGCGGAGAGGAGGCGGAAGAGGAAGAGGAGGAAATGGCAAGTGATCCTTCTGGTGGGGGCAGTGAGGTCATGCCTATTCAGAGTCTGGCACACATGGCTGACTTCATGCTGGGCTGCTTTTCCCGGGACACACGTGTTGTCCGGATAGTGGAGAACAAACTGTACTGGGTCTTCGCACTCCTGGACCCCCGGTATAAAGATAACGTCTCCTCTTTTATTCCGGTAGAGGAGAGGACGAATCGATTGCTGGAATACCAGAGGGAACTCGTGCAGAACATGATGGAGATTTTCCCACCCACCATCGCTGGCGGCAGAGAGGAGAGGGTCTCCCAGAGTCCCACAACATCCATCAGGCCCACAGCCACCAGGGGAACACTCTCCAAGGTGTGGGACACGTTCATGGCACCCCCTCGTGCAACTTCCATCACTGCGGGGCCCGCTATCAGCAGGAGGGACAAGTATCGGCGGATGTTGCGGGAGTACCTGGCAGACCGTAACCCTGTCCTCCCCGATCCCTCGGCGTCCTACACTTACTGGGTCTCCAAGTTGGACACGTGGCTGGAACTGTCCCTGTACGCCTTGGAGGTGCTTGCCTGCCCTGCCGCCAGCGTGCTATCAGAAAGGGTGTTCAGCGCAGCCGGGGGCATTATAACCGATAAGCGCAGCCGCCTGTCAACCGACAGTGCCGACAGGCTGACGCTAATCAAAATGAACAGCAAGTGGATTGACCCGGACTTTGCTTCTCCAACCGTGGAAAGCAGCCAAAAGTGAAGTGCCATCTGTATGAAGTGCCATTTCCTCCTCCACCTCCTCCTCCTCCTCCTCAACCGCCGTAGAATTGCTCCGTAAATAAGAAAAATGTATATGTTTATGGCTCACCTCTTGGGCCTCCACAAAATGTTTAAGAGGTCTCACCTCTTGGGCCTCCTCATAATTTTTAACCGGTCTCACCTCTTGGGCCTCAACATAATTTTTAACCGGTCTCACCTCTTGGGCCTGCACAAAATGTTTAAGAGGTCTCACCTCTTGGGCCTCCTCATAATTTTTAACAGGTCTCACCTCTTGGGCCTCCACATAATTTTTAAGAGGTCTCACCTCTTGGGCCTCCACATAATTTTTAACAGGTCTCACCTCTTGGGCCTCCACAAAATGTTTAACAGGTCTCACCTCTTGGGCCTCCACAAAATGTTTAACAGGTCTCACCTCTTGGGCCTCCACAAAATGTTTAACAGGTCTCACCTCTTGGGCCTCCACAAAATGTTTAACAGGTCTCACCTCTTGGGCCTCCACAAAATGTTTAACAGGTCTCACCTCTTGGGCCTCCACATAATTTTTAACACGTCTCACCTCTTGGGCCTCCACAAAATGTTTAACAGGTCTCACCTATTGGGCCTCCACATAATTTTTAACGGGTCTCACCTCTTGGGCCTCCACAAAATGTTTAACAGGTCTCACCTCTTGGGCCTCCACAAAATGTTTAACAGGTCCCTTGGCCCAATTACCTCCCTTGGGCCTCCACAAAATGTTTAACAGGTCTCACCTCTTGGGCCTCCACAAAATGTTTAACAGGTCTCACCTCTTGGCCTCCACAAATGTTAACAGGTCTCACCTCTTGGGCCTCCACATAATTTTTAACACGTCTCACCTCTTGGGCCTCCACAAAATGTTTAACAGGTCTCACCTATTGGGCCTCCACATAATTTTTAACGGGTCTCACCTCTTGGGCCTCCACAAAATGTTTAACAGGTCTCACCTCTTGGGCCTCCACATAATTTTTAACAGGTCTCACCTCTTGGGCCTCCACAAAAGGTTTAAGAGGTTAACAGTGGAAAGCAGCCAAAAGTGAAGTGCCATCTGTATGAAGTGCCATTTCCTCCTCCACCTCCTCCTCCTTAACCGCCGTAGAATTGCTCCGTAAATAAGAAAATGTATATATTTATTGCTCACCTCTTGGGCCTCCACATAACTTTTTAACAGGTCTCACCTCTTGGGCCTCCACATAATTTTTAAGAGGTCTCACCTCTTGGGCCTCCACATAATTTTTAAGAGGTCTCACCTCTTGGCCTCCACATAATTTTTAAGAGGTGTCACCTCTTGGGCCTCCACATAATTTTTAAGAGGTCTCACCTCTTGGGCCTCCACATAATTTTTAACAGGTCTCACCTCTTGGGCCTCCACATAATTTTTAACACGTCTCTCCTCTTGGGCCTCCACATAATTTTAATACGTCTCACCTCTTGGGCCTCCACATAATTTTTAATACGTCTCACCTCTTGGGCCTCCACATAATTTTTAAGAGGTCTCACCTCTTGGGCCTACACAAAATGTTTAAGAGGTGTCACCTCTTGGGCCTCCACATAATTTTTAAGAGGTCTCACCTCTTGGGCCTCCACATAATTTTTAAGAGGTCTCACCTCTTGGGCCTCCACATAATTTTTAAGAGGTGTCACCTCTTGGGCCTCCACATAATTTTTAAGAGGTCTCACCTCTTGGCCTCCACATAATTTTAGAGGTCTCACCTCTTGGGCCTCCACATAATTTTAAGAGGTGTCACCTCTTGGGCCTCCACATAATTTTTAAGAGTCTCACCTCTTGGCCTCCACATAATTTTGAAGAGGTCTCACCTCTTGGGCCTCCACATAATTTTGAAGAGGTCTCACCTCTTGGGCCTCCACATAATTTTTAAGAGGTCTCACCTCTTGGGCCTCCACATAATTTTTAAGAGGTCTCACCTCTTGGGCCTGTACAAAATGTTTAAGAGGTCTCACCTCTTGGGCCTCCACAAAATGTTTAAGCGGTCTCACCTCTTGGGCCTCCACATAATTTTTAAGAGGTCTCACCTCTTGGGCCTCCACATAATTTTTAAGAGGTCTCATCTTTTGGGGCTCCACAAAATGTTTAAGAGGTCTCACCTCTTTAGCCTCCACACAATTTTTAAGACGTCTCACCTCTTGGGCCTCCACAAAATTTTCCATGAGCCTCTGGCCAGCCCACGGCCTCTTCCTGCCTTTTGCGGTCCTACGCATCCCTCAACATCCCCACTGCTTTACCTGCTAGACATGACACTGGGCCAGGTCGGGTCACTGACATCTCTAGCGCCAACAATTTGGGCATTTTAAGGCTTCTGCATGTGTTTGAGTTGTTTTTACATTTTAAAGAAGACATGTCTGACCACATCTCACACACACACACAATGACAATTAGGGGTGGGGTCTATTTGCTTTCCCCCTTGCCTATGCCATCTGTGGTTTTCATAGGCAACGTGATTTTAAGGGGTGCAGAATTTTATCTTCTTTTTTGTCTAGTTTGGCTTGGGGTCCATGGCAATGTTGAGGAAAGAAGGTTTCCTTGTATGGTCTCACTTTACAGAGAGGTTATATTGTGTTTGGAGTGTATTGTTGAGAGGCTGTGATAGTGGCGTAATAGTGCGACTTGGGCGCGTTATATGCACCCAGACATGCTTCCCCTGCTGTCCCAGTTGCATTCCAGCAGTGTTGGCATCCTTTTCTGAGGTTCCAGGGTGGACTTGGTGACCTCCAAGTGGTCGAATTGAGATTTCCAAGTGGCGAGCATTTTTTCCCCATAGACTTTAATGGGATTCGATATTCGGTCGAATAGTCGAATTTCGCGGTCTATTCGAATCGTATTTCGAACTTTCGAATATTTCACTACTCGCTCATCTCTAGTTATGAAGCCAAATTTTCTGGCGCTTCATGGTAACAAAACAGATTTTTTCCTAAAATGTTTCAAAGTGAAAGTAAGTGTAGGGGAGATAAGCCAAGGAATTTGAGATTAACCCATAATGCCATGCAGCAAGCCAATCTGGAGCTATCCACCCCCTGTGATATCACAGCCTTTAGCCTAGTCTTGCTCGGTCACCACCATTTTTGTGTCAGCTGTGCATAGGGAGAGATTTGGTTGCACTATTACACTAGAGATAGTTTTGTTTACAATCTGTTAAAAAATAGAAGAACAAATTGCAAGAGTGAAAGGGACAGTGCAGGGACACGGATCTGAAGCTGTAGGGACACTTAAGGGACAGTGCAGGTTGAATCAATTGTGTTGAAGGGCACAGTGCAATCTAATTGAACAGTGCCCACATTGGGGTGTCCACATCGATTAATGGATAAGCAATTCTATTAGTCACTGATTGACAAATTCTACTGTTTGTGATGTGACACACAGGATCCATTCAGTGTAGCACATGCAGCACATGTAAGGGCATCACAGAACAGTTAGTGCTTAACGCCACTTGGTCCTCCAGCAAGAAATGCTGTCCGTTTGGGGTTAAATAAGCAGTTAACACAAAGGATTATGGTTCTTTATTGGAATGAACCACACAAATTGTCCACGTAATGGAAAAATTCATCACAGCTAATACGTTTGGTAAGGGAAAATTTTATTTTGCGTCACTATGACAGCTACAGCAAATTTTAGTCAAATTCTACGTCACTGTGCAGTGCAATAGAATTTTAACCCATGTGTATCCCTCCATAAGGTCCGAGATCTTTTACCATACTATGAACTGAGTGGTATTTTGCATTCAAAATGTATTAGGGTTAAAAACTAGATGGATCAAACATGGCCACTGGATTATTTGCTATAAGGGACAGGAGCTTGAAAACTACAGTAATTGTCATATAATATGGTGACCAAAGAGAGGCTGTGGCTTGTTAACGGCAGCTGAAGGGTTACAAGTCTTTAACCGCCATTACCGCCGGTCGCAGACATTAGTGCCAGGTATTGTTTAAGATTATATTGGCCAAACAGTTGCATGTATTGGCATTGATACCTGCTCTCCTGGAACATTCATTGCAGCATCACCCGGGAAACTTGTTGCTGGAACCCTAGTTTATTGTAAATGTCATCTATGTTCCACCTCTTCAAGCCAGATAAAACTATCCTTGGATTACCCAGAGAAGGAATATGAGGCAGTAAAAGGAATTGGATGTCTGAAGCATGCTTTCATCTAAAAAAAATGTTTCAATATGTGTTTGGGGAAGAGCTTCAAATGTCATTGTTTGGAGTAAATTGTGGTTCATCCAGTGCTGGATGACAGTCCGTGGTAGACCTTGCTGAACATGTTTGGTGGCCCTATATCTTTCTCTGGAAAGAAAGAATTTTAAGAAAAAAACAACATTGTGAACATTGTATGTATACAGTACTCTAAAGCATTTTCTAAATCACCATATCGACTGTGTGGGATTTACCCCTTTTGTTTCTTATAATCTGTCCAACCTTTGCATGTATTGGGTGACCTAATAATAAATACTCACAGGCAGAATATGGTATATTTAGCAGTGGATGTCTAGTTAGAATTGAAAACATACAGTAAGCATTCTACAGATATAGTAGATATAAAAATACATAGATGCTGTTTTGCTTTTTTATATCCTGAGGATTTTGCCATTTCCTTAGTATTTTTGTCCTCTTTTGATGGGAAAAAAAATAGCAAATGATTCAATCTCCTGAACATGACTTTTAATGAGGCTTTAGATTGCAAAAGTGTGTGTTAATTTATTACAGATTGTATTATTAATTTATTAAAACCAAGGAAAAATATTGCAAATGTTTTATTAAATCTAAACAACATATTTCTTGTTGGCTTAATTTCAGAATTATAAATTGCTCAGCATCAAGTCGCGCAATATTAGATTTGATAAAATGTATTAAAATATGTTTGATATAAATCACATATACGACAGCAAATTGTATGTTTTCCAAGTGCAAGAATTTACTAATAAAAAATATCCTTTTGTTTAAGGATGTAAATCAGAAGCTGCAAGAAGACAACCAAGAACTTAGAGACCTATGTTGCTTCTTGGATGATGACAGACAAAAGGGAAAACGGATTTCAAGAGAATGGCAGAGACTGGGAAGATATACTTCAGGAATAATGCAAAAAGAGGTTACTTTGTATTTGCAGAAATTAAAGGATCTTGAAGTTAGACAAGAAGAAGTGGTAAAAGAAAACCTTGAACTGAAAGAACTTTGTTTTTTGTTAGATGATGAAAAAATTGGAGTTGCTGGTAGTCGCTGTTCTATCGACAGTCAAAATAGCCTCTGTCAGATGAATACAACAACCAGTACTTTCCTGCGAGATGTTGGTGATGGAAGTAGCACATCCAGTGCAGGTAGCACAGATAGTCCAGACCATCATAAACCAAATTCTACCAACAGTCCTGAGCATCTTCAAAAAGGCAAAAGTGAAGGAAGTCCTGAACACCAGAAACATGGAAGTGGCAGTCCGGAACATCTTCAAAAGCCTAGGAGTTCAGCAAGCCCTGACCATCAGAAACATCTGAAAAGTGCCAGCCAAGAGCATCATAAAAGTGTGGGTAAAAGTAGTCCTGAGCCACAAAGGCATACTTGTAGTAGCCCAGAAAATCTACAAAAACAAATATTAAGTAGTAGTCCTGAACATTTTAAAAAGCATAGGTCTGGTGGTAGTCCAGAGTACCAAAAGCTCTGTGGCAGCCCAGAACATCTCCAAAAACATACATTAAGTGGAAACTCAGAACATCTTCAAAAAGCAAGGGGCAGTAGCCCTGAGCATCTCAGACATTTTGGAGGTAGCCCAGAACATCTCAAACTTTTGAGTGGGAGCAGCAGGGAAGCCTTAAGGAGACAAGTAGCAGATGAAATGTCATCTCATCACAGAAGTGTGTACAAAGGAATGAATGGTGGGTGGACAAGCCTACTGAAATCCCCATTTTTTAAAATGGAGTTTTCTGCATGTATTAAACAACCAGAATATACATGATACATACATGTAAACATGTCATGAATGCATGTCTTAGCCTAAATCAAACTGTATAGTAACAATGGCCAGTCATCAGTATTGGACATGTACTCTCATGCCTTAAATATAGAGTCTACAGATATAATCTGAAACCATTCTACTCTTTGGTAACTCGTACTAGGTCAATTCTGATCATATCTGGCCACTGTGAAATCGTAACATAGACACATCTCACAAAATTGTTGCTTTTGATACAAACATACATGATTAGTTTAACTCATTAAACCACTGATTTTAATATCTCAAAACTGTTTTAGCAATGAATATTGACATATATGTTATTCCTTTGTGTTTTTTGAGAACATACTTTTATGTATGGTTTATATACGTACACATTGATTTTTTTTTTAGTAAAGGTAAAGAAAGAAAAGGAGCACATCTAATTTTTCTGTTGGCTTTATATTTGATTAGACATGATTGCTAAAAATGTATTGCATATATCTGACTATTTTGGACTATAATTAATTATTTTTATTTTAAACTGAGACTGTTGATGTTGAATATATACAGAATATATATATATATATATATATATATATATATATATATATATATATATATATATATATATATATATTATGGCAGATTACTTTATTTACACTGATTACAGCAGACATATGCTATCTGATTGAAGACCAAGCTTAGCATATGCCTTTACTTCTGTAGCATTAATCACTTCAGGCTTGCAGAGCTAAGAGAGGTTTATTGGCATTGAGCTCTTAGTTAAAGGCACTTTCGTGTAAAATGAAAAGACAAAGTAAATATGAGACAGAAATATCTGCACAGAGCCTATGTGGGCAGAATCTCTACACTTCTATAATAGTGAGTATAACATGTGCCCTAATACAGTGCCACATTACAACACTGTATTCTCCCCTAAAAAGGACTATTGGGGATAGAATGCTACAATTATTTTCTGTATGCTTTCAAATGAAATATGGGTCATATGGATGTACAGCATGCTCCCATAGGCTTCTGGATTTACAATATATCTATGTTCATGAGGCTTTAAAGCTCATTTACACAAATTTTTGGGATGATTGTCAGGAACGAATGCTGATATGAACGCTTGCTCTCAATAATTGTCCCATGTAAAAGTCCCACCGATCACCCAAAGAACAAGCAATGGCAACAGATGCAGAACCCACAATCAATGTATCCAGGCAGCAGATCATCCTGTTTAAATAGCAATCTGCTGTCCAGAAACAATGCATATCTATAAAGACCAGTGATTGCTATAATGATCGCTCATTCCTATACAGAGATGTTGATTGCTGCATGTAAATTCAGCTAGCACTTCCACTGTCAAGCAATTATCGGGAACAAATAGTTATTTTTTAGTCATTTGCCTTGTCAGGAATGAACTGTTTGTTCCTGATAAGGTTTCTTTTACTGTTTGTTCCCGATAAGGGTTCTTTCGTTTAGAAATTGTCCTGGTCTATCGTGTTGTTAAAAATTCTATTATGTACATCCACCAATGTATGTTCTGTTACGTTGTCCACCTCAATATGGCTACATAACTAGTCAGGAACCTAAGAAAACAGAGTCTTAGTACATCTGGGAGTATAAATGGCAGTCATTCCAGTTTGTCATTTGAAAAACATATTCATTAGAAAT
This sequence comes from Rhinella marina, assembly GCA_900303285.1. Classification (NCBI taxonomy): domain Eukaryota; kingdom Metazoa; phylum Chordata; class Amphibia; order Anura; family Bufonidae; genus Rhinella; species Rhinella marina. The sequence goes on from ONZH01005664.1 coordinate 66,743, forward strand.
AAGATTTACCTATAGGTAGAAAAATATAGGGATCTGGACTACTTATCTGCACTACTAGTTATATAATACTACAGATAATAGTCCAAGATCGTGTTGGCAGACTCCTTATGTCCTGTAACTTGCAAGGTTGGGCCTCCGTGGAATGGAATAGTTTTTCCAGCACATGCTGCAGATTCCTGATTGGGTTGAGATCTGGAGAATCTGGAGGCCAAGTCAATATCTTGCTTATGGCAGAGTGCTGACGGAGACCACCCACTGCCATTATGTAACACCATTACCATGAAATTATGCACTTAGTTTGTACAATTTGTAGATAGGTGGTATGAGTCAAAGTTACATCTACATGAATGGCAGGACCCAAGTTTTTCCCAGCAGACCTTTGCCCATTGCATCACACTGTCTCTTCTTCTAATATTGCATCCAGGTGCCATTTCTTCTCCAGGTAAGTAACATAGACTTCCACATGTAAAAGAAAACATGAGTATCAGATCAGGACAACTTCTTACATTGTTCCATGGTCAAGTTCTGATACTCACATGCCCATTGTAGATAATTTTAGCGGTGCACACGGATCAGCATAGGTTCTCTGCCTAGTCTGTGGCTACACAGCCTGATACACAGGCAAGTTGAGATGTACAAAGTGTTTTGATCATTTCTATTATGGACAGAATTCACTTATTTGTGCTACAGTAGATTTTCTGTGGGATTGATCTAGACTGCATGCTGTGAACACTTCACAAGACCCACCATTTTAGATATGTTCAAATCCAGTTATCAATCCACCACAGTTCGGCCCTTGTAAAAGTCTCTTGTTCCTCAGATTCTTGCAGTTCCATCACTCAACCTTCAAAAATTGCTTGTTCTTTTGCTGTCAAATAATCAAATCTGATCTATGTCCTTTTATTATATTAAAGGGATTTTCCAAGACTTTTGTACTGATGACCTATCCGCTTAATAGATCATCAGTATCTGTTTGACGAAGTCCGACACCCAGGACCCCACTGTGAATGGGTCTGAGTTTTGATGCCAAGCACAACCACTGTACAATGTACGGTGTTGTGCTTGTTGAGCTGAGAGAAGGTTGCAATGCTACTGCCAGCACCGGTACCTTCTCAAACAGCTGATTGGTGGGGGTCCTGAGTGTTGGACCACCAGCAGTAAGATACTGATGACTTATCTAGAGGATAGGTCATCAGTATAAAAGTCTTGGAAGACCCCTAAAAAGACTGTCTTATGTGAAACAAGAGCTATGTGTAAATTCCTGGAGAGTCCATAAATATAGGGCACTTTTTTCTTTATCTGTAAAAAAAATTTACTATGTAGTATTCTGGGTGGTAGACATGAATCTATTATAATCTTTATGACTCATTATAGTTTTACAGTGAGTTGACCAGAAAAAGAAAAAATCAGTTTGGCAAACCTGTGTAAATATAAAAGGAAAGAGAGACCTCAGAGTGAATCTTTTTGTGCCCCTTCACAGAGACATTTTGGCTCAAACATTTGAAAAGGGCTCACTGTTTGAGGCAAATGTCTCATATTGGATAGAATTGCCACACTGGATGGCATGCTAACATTTCCTTTACTTGGATTGTATTTGAAGATTTTTGACTAACCTTCCTTGATAAACGTTACAAGAGCTAAACAGGTGATAACCTACTTTGTTATACACCTTATTTAAGAAGTGGAGATGTCTTGGGTCCCTGTAGGAATTTGTCATGTCATATATCATTGGTGTTCATGAACTTTTCACCTAGCTGCTTCATGTTGTGCCGTTTGTTACAGTCCCAGCAATGATACATTGTGTACATTTACGTCATTCTCAGTAATTTGATGAACTTTTAATAGAGATGACTATTTTCTTAGGTTTTCAAGTACAAATTAAACTTCATTACTTCTGTTTTCACACTTTCTTTGGCTCTGTTATGCAATTATCAGGTAGCATCTGCAATTTGGTATATCCTACATGTTATGAGGGTTTTTTTATTTTTATGTCAGTGTTATATTCTTTAACTGGTGAAATAATTTTTGCAATTGTACTTTTACTTGGTTAAAGCTGAAATGTAGTCATTTTCTTGGGGAATGTTTGGGGAATGTTCCTTTTATGTCTGGGGAAGGAAGAACTTTTGTCCCAAAACTATGTGGCTTTCTGTTAACATTTTCAGTTAACAACAGTCTCCTGCTATTTTTTTCATGGTCCCAGCACTTCACCTATTTGCACCAGGTGTTTTCTAATTAGCTGATGAGTTCCTAAGGGTTAATATCTACTTGTTCACAGTATCTCTACTGAGGTTATATGGAAAGACAAGCTTATTTGATCTGTTCACGTGATGCAGCGCTGTATGGCTGCTGTTGCTGTGGCGCTATGCCTGTGGGGTGGCATGGCAGTAAGGGCTCATGCACATGGCCGTTATGTAGCCGTTTGCAATATTCAGTCCCCAATGCATGGGCAACATCCATGCTGCGAGTGGGACGGAACGATACCCATTCAACTTGAATGGGTCCGTGATCCGTCCGCCCCACAAAAAAATAGAACATGTTCTATTTTTTTGCAGTGTGAAGGCACGGACAGAAACACAGTAGAAGCACTCCGTAGTGCTTATGTGGGCTTCCGATCCATGCCTCTGTTCCGCACTGCACCACATCTCCGGGATTACGGATCCATTTGTGATGTGGGGTGCACACGGCCGGTGCCCGTTTATTGCGGACCTGCTGTATATGGACCGCAATACGGCCATGGCCAGGCAACAGCCGTGTGCATGAGCCCTAAGGTAGCAGGGGTACTTTTGGGCTGCTGGGTCACTTCACCTGCAGGTGCTGTGGTGTGATGGTGATAGTCCTCCTGCAATACAGCACCAAATTAGTGTAGGGACCCACTTAAAGTGGTTACCATGAAGTAGTATGTGGGCTTAGGTACGTATTTGCTCAAAACGTATACAAAGAACCTCATGTTCTGGTTATACATTGTGCTTAACAGCAATACTATAGGTCAATGTATAATGTGGATGTGACATTCTTGTCTTTTTCTCTACAGTTGTTGAGTTCTGAGTAATAGCTATTTTTTAAATAGTACACATAGATCTTTTAAAGTAACGTTGAACTCCCCTCAACGTCTGAAATTTATTGTTTGAGAACAAATAACCACATTATCCTATTTTCTTCATATCACTTTCAGACAGTCGTAACACAGTTGTTTTTTTGTACCCCTATTATGGACACAACACTTGGAATTCCCATGGGTCATCAGAACCAGTTTTAGAGTGCTAAATATAAACCTATGCTCTAATTTTATTTCTTTCCTTTATGCAGTTTTGAACACAGCATAAAACAAAAAACAATTAGCTTATTGAAAGATTCAGTAGCCAGTGTTAAAACAATATTTTATCATATTTTTTTTAACTTCGATAGTGACATAGTAAATAATAAAAATAAAAAATACTTGACCAAAAATATATCTTACATAATTTTAGTGGGTGTGTGTTTGCAGTTTCAATCATACTAAACTGCCGACAATACTAAATTGGGGCTGAGGAGAAAAGTGCAGACTTATCTTTTATGGAGCTTTTATCAGGAGTAATGTGTTCTGTTCTGACAGATTCTGCTCCATAAAAAGGTTGTCTGAGATCATTAAAAATTTTGGACAAGGGCGCCATTTGGCTAAAATTAAAAATCATGTTTGTTTACAAACTGCAGCCAGTATGGCACGTCGACACTGCAGCCAATCACTGTCCTCAGTGGTCTATTGCTGAGGACAGTGATTGGCTGCAGGGGTCACCTGCCATACACCTGCACATCGCTATGCTCATCAAAGTGATGATAATCACTCCTCTCAGGTCAAGTGTCATATATCGGCATCTCACTGCTGCAATTTATAAAGAAACAGTAGTAGGAGGACCAGACGACTGGCGCAGGGAATGGTGCTGGAGAAAAAGGTCACTGTAGTAGCATTTTGAATTTAAGCCAGTTGGGGGCATGTCTGTAATTCTTAATTATCTTGGCAACCCCTTTAAATGCCAAGGAGGCAGTGCTTCTCTGTGAAGTGCTCTGCGGTCTCAGAACCAAGCTGCTTCAGATCCCTGCCACTCTTTTCTAAATGGCAGGTGTAGCATCCAACCGGAAGACCACTACAGCTGTCACTCAGAGCAGAGGGAAGGGGCTGTGATGCAGTTCAAAGCAGAAGGGCAGAGAGCACATGAAGACTGAAATTAACTGCAGTGATAGAGTAGTAGTTTCCTGTTTGGCTGTTGCAGTTGTCAATCGAAGAAGAGGGGAGTGACTGTGAAGAAGATCAATGCAGAGAGCACTTTGCAGTGAAGCCCCACCTCTTGGCAGAATTAAACTTTATATTCACACTACTCCTGGTAAGAAAAGCTCTACAAAATGTACATTTCTACAGATTTTCACAGCTTTTACCCACTGCTGTCAGCAGTTTAGCATTGTAAAATTGGCTAGATTCCCTTTCACAAAATGCAACATATGCTTCCAGGAGTCACTTTTTTGTATTCTTATTAATGTCATTGCCTTTAGTGCTTGAATTTAGCTTTTTTTTTGTCTTAGGACTATTTAACAAGTCTGCTATTTTTCCTCTTACGAAAGCTGCTAAAGAAGCATTATGAATATATGCAAATGTGCTAGTTTTTAAATGATTCAGTATGATGTGTGTGACAACCGTGTGAAATAACTGTGTATCTTAACACCTTGCTGTGCTGGAGAGCTGTGTTTTATCCAAGTGGGTTATTATAAATCATGTGTTCCTTATCTCTGGTTTCACGGTAAGCTTTGATATCTCTGTCATGGTGTCATATCAAAGTGTTTTAGATCAGCTTGTCATTCCCAGCTGGAATTAATAGAAAGAAAAGAATACCAAAATCGGTGACTAATAATACCTGCCAGAGAACACTGAATCATACTTGAGTATAGGCTTCATGTACTTATGGGTAGAATAAGAATTGTTTTTTTTTTTGTGATAGCTTTTGTGATAGCACTGTGGGAGAGTGTGTATGGGAGAGGGGGGTGGGGGTTTGTTAATAGAACATAAAAAAACATATAGGTTATGTTTCAAGATGAGTGACGTATTGGGAAATTTGATTTGGCTGCTTCACCGAATTTTACAAGTTTACAAGTAGTAGGTGCAATGAGTGGTGATTGCTCTGCCCTCATCATTGTACCCCTCAGGTGCAGCATTTATACATGATCGTGGCATCTGATAATGTATACATAACATAGTGTAAAGTATAAAAAAAAAACAACAAAAAATATACCTGCTCCATTTGCTCTCAAAGGGCCGGCCACCACCATCTTGCGTGAAGATCTGGTGTGAAATCTCACACGTTGACATCATCACGTCAGCCAATGTGGTGATGTCACAAGTCACAGCGCACAGGATTTTGGCCAAGATCTTCAAGCCAGATGGCAGCGGCCGGCTCGTCACACGCAAATGGAGCAGGTATGGTTTTTTTTGTGTGTTTTAAACTATTTCAGGTTAAAGGGGTATTCCCATCATAGACAATAGGGGCGTATCGGTAGCATATGCCCCCATTGCCTTATAGGTGCGGGTCCCACGGCTGGGACCTGCACCTATATTGAGAATGGAGCGGGGAGCACTGTGCCTGGAGGACCCTGGCTTTCCTGGGGTCCGGCCAACACCAGGTGCAGCCCCCCACGGCTCCCATAGAAATGAATGGGAGCGCACCGCGCATGCGTGGCCACTGATCACATTCATTTCTATGGAGCCGACGGAAATAGCCGAACCAGTTCTTGATATCCTAGCAATATGCCTCCATTGCCTGGGATAAGAATAACCCTTTAAATCAATTCGCTACTTTAAAGCACAAAGAAATTCATTGAATTTATCCTAAAATTTGGATCAAAGTCCACTTTGTAGACCTCGATTCACTCAATACTAGTTATGTAAATAGGGTTTTTCAGTCTCATTCAGTTGTTGTAAATTTACATCTATGCAAGTAACTATAATGTCTATGCTCAAGTAATATTATCTATATCAGGCATGCTCAACCTGCGGCCCTCCAGCTGTTACAAAACTACAACTCCCTTCATTCCCGTACAGCCTACAGCTATCAGCCTACAGAAGTGCATGGTGGGAGTTGTAGTTTTACAACAGCTGGAGGGCCGCAGGTTGAGCATCACTGATCTCATGGTCGCTTTTTAAAATGGTATATTATCATATACAGTGCATTTGAAAAGTCTTCAGACCCTTTCACTTTTTTCACATTTTGTTATGTGGCCTTGTGCTAAAATAAAGAAACAAAATTCAAGTTTTTCCCATGATGCTAAACTCAGTACCCCATAATGACAACGTGAAAATATGTTTGCAGTTGACATAAAAAAAAAAATATTGCATTGACATAAGTTTCAGACCCTTTACTCAGTACTTTGTTAAAGCGCCTTTGACAGCAATTACAACCTCCAGTCTTCTCAGGTATGATGCCACAAGGTTTGCACACCTGGATTTGCGGATTTTCTTCCATTATTCTGTACCGATTCTCTCAAGCTTTGTCAGGTTGGATGAGGACTATCAGTGGACAGTTATTTTCAGGTCTCTCCAGATATTTTCAATTTGGTTCAAGTCAGGGATGTGACATTGCCATTTAATGGGTATGTACACTTTCGGTGGCATTTTTTTCATTATTGCATTGTACTCATTTTCAGCTAAAAATCATTTTTAAATTGGTCTGAGATGGGCTGTGAGATGCTCTAATAGAGGCACCTTATCTCTGCTCTCTGACATTATAAACACTCATTAGAGCCGAGTTCTTATCTTGCTGTCAACAATGCGGTGTAAATAAGTGTTTATAACCTCTTAGTAAAATCCATATAAGGATTATTAGATATGTATGTATATGTATGAAATGAAAGTAAAAAGTACAATTCACACAGCTAGACAAACAGTTAAACCTTTGTGACAGAACAGCTTAATAATATTAATAAGGACCAATTGACAAAAGGATTTTTATCCCAAAATGAGTAAAATGCAATCATAAAAAAAATTGCCTCTGAAGGTGTACATCGCCTTTAAGGACATTCAAAGAGTTGTCCCTAAATGACTCCTATTTTGTCTTGGCTGTGTGCTTAGGGACATTGTCTTGTTGGATCTTCAGGTCATTAAGAATATCCCTGTACTTTGCTTGATTCAGCTTTTCCTCAACCCTGACCGGTCTCCCTGTCCCAGCTGCTGAAGAACACCCCCACAATATGATGCTGCCACCATCCTGCTTCACTGTTGGGATAGTATCGGGCAGCGCCTGGTTTCCTCAAAACATGACAGAATTGAGGCCAAAAAGTATTATCTTGGTTTCATCAGACCAGAGAATCTTGTTTCTATGGTCTTAGAGTCTCTTAGGTGTTTTTTTTTTTTCAAACTTTCATGTGTCTTTTACTGAGGATAGGCTCCTTTCTGGCCACTCAGCCATAATTCCCAGATTAATGGAGTGCTGCATTGGTGGTTTACTGTAACATAGTAACATAGTTTATAATGCCGAAAAAAGACATCTGTCCATCCAGTTCGGCCTGTTTTCCTACAAGTTGATCCAGAGGAAGGCAAAAAAACCCTGTGAGGTAGAAGCCAATTTTCCCCACTTTAGGGAAAAAAAATTATTTCCCGACTCCAATCAAGCAATCAGAATTACTCCCTGGATCAACGACCCATCTCTAGTAACTGTAACCTGTAATATTATTACACTCCAGAAATACATCCAGGCCCCTCTTGAACTCTTTTAGTGAACTTACCATCACCACCTCCTCAGGTAGAGAGTTCCATAGTCTCACTGCTCTTATCGTAAAGAACCGTCTTCTATGTTTGTGTACAAACATTCTTTCCTCCAGACGCAGAGGATGTCCCCTCATCACAGTCACAGTCCTGGGGATAAATAAATCATGGGAGAGATCTCTGTACTGACCTCTGATATACACTCACCGGCCACTTTATTAGGTACACCTGTCCAACTGCTCGTTAACACTTAATTTCTAATCAGCCAATCGCATGGCGGCAACTCAGTGCATTTAGGCATGTAGACATGGTCAAGACAATCTCCTGCAGTTCAAACCGAGCATCAGTATGGGGAAGAAAGGTGATTTGAGTGCCTTTGAACGTGGCATGGTTGTTGGTGCCAGAAGGGCTGGTCTGAGTATTTCAGAAACTGCTGATCTACTGGGATTTTCACGCACAACCATCTCTAGGGTTTACAGAGAATGGTCCGAAAAAGAAAAAACATCCAGTGAGCGGCAGTTCTGTGGGCGGAAATGCCTTGTTGATGCCAGAGGTCAGAGGAGAATGGGCAGACTGGTTCGAGCTGATAGAAAGGCAACAGTGACTCAAATTGCCACCCGTTACAACCAAGGTAGGCAGAAGAGCATCTCTGAACGCACAGTACGTCGAACTTTGAGGCAGATGGGCTACAGCAGCAGAAGACCACACCGGGTGCCACTCCTTTCAGCTAAGAACAGGAAACTGAGGCTACAATTTGCACAAGCTCATCGAAATTGGACAGTAGAAGATTGGAAAAACGTTGCCTGGTCTGATGAGTCTCGATTTCTGCTGCGACATTCGGATGGTAGGGTCAGAATTTGGCGTCAACAACATGAAAGCATGGATCCATTCTGCCTTGTATCAACGGTTCAAGCTGGTGGTGGTGGTGTCATGGTGTGGGGAATATTTTCTTGGCACTCTTTGGGCCCCTTGGTACCAATTGAGCATCGTTGCAACGCCACAGCCTACCTGAGTATTGTTGCTGACCATGTCCATCCCTTTATGACCACAATGTACTCAACATCTGATGGCTACTTTCAGCAGGATAATGCGCCATGTCATAAAGCTGGATTCATCTCAGACTGGTTTCTTGAACATGACAATGAGTTCACTGTACTCAAATGGCCTCCACAGTCACCAGATCTCAATCCAATAGAGCATCTTTGGGATGTGGTGGAACGGGAGATTCGCATCATGGATGTGCAGCCGACAAATCTGCGGCAACTGTGTGATGCCATCATGTCAATATGGACCAAAATCTCTGAGGAATGCTTCCAGCACCTTGTTGAATCTATGCCACGAAGAATTGAGGCAGTTCTGAAGGCAAAAGGGGGTCCAACCCGTTACTAGCATGGTGTACCTAATAAAGTGGCCGGTGAGTGTATTTAAACATAGTTATTAGATCTCCCCTCAATCATCTTTTTTCTAAAGTAAATAAGCCTAATTTTGATAATATTTCTGGGTACTGTAGTCCACCCATTCCAGTTATTACTTTAGTTTCCCTCCTCTGAACTCTCTCCAGCTCTGCTATGTCTGCCTTGTTCACAGGAGCCCAGAACTGTACACAGTACTCCATGTGTGGTTTGACTAGTGATTTGTAAAGTGGCAGGACTATGTTCTCATCACGGGCATCTATGCCTCTTTTGATGCAACCCATTATCTTATTGGCCTTGGCAGCAGCTGTCTGACACTGGTTTCTACAGCTTAGTTTGCTGTTCACTAAAATTCCTAGGTCCTTTTCCATGTCAGAGTTACCCAATATTTTACCATTTAGTATGTACTGGTGACTTGCATTATTCCTTCCCATATGCATAACCTTACATTTGTCAGTGTTAAACCTCATCTGCCACTTCTCTGCCCAAGCCTCCAGTCTATCCAGATCCATCTGTAGCAGTGTACTGTCCTCTTCTGTGTTACTTACTTCATATTTTACTGTGCAAGCCTTCTACAAGATCATTAATAAATATATTGAAGAGAATAGGGCCCAATACTGACCCCTGTGGTACTCCACTAGTGACAGTGACCCAATCTGAATACGCGCCGTTAATAACCACCCTCTGTTTTCTATCACTGAGCCAGTTACTTACCCACATACAGATATTTTCTCCCAGGCCAAGCATTCTCATTTTATATACTAACCTTTTATATGGTACCATGTCAAATGCTTTGGAGAAGTCCACATATACGACATCCATTGATTAGCCGCGGTCCAGTCTAGAACTTACCTCCTCATAGAAACTGATTAAATTGGTTTGACATGACCGATCCCTCATGAAGCCATGCTGATATGGAGTTATTTGCTTATTTTCATTGAGGTACTCCAAGATAGCATCTCTTAGAAAACCCTCAAACAGTTTACCCACGACAGATGTTAAACTTACCGGCCTATAGTTCCTGGGCTCTGTTTTTGGACCCTTTTTGAATATTGGCACCACATTTGCTATGCGCCAATCCTGTGGAACACTCCCTGTCAGTATAGAGTCCTTAAATATCAGAAATAAGGGTCTGGCGTCCGGTCCTGGCGATTTGTTCAATTTTAATCTTTTTAAGACGCAGCTCTACTTCTTCCTGGGTCAGACAGGTCATTTTTAATGGGGAATTTAGTTTTATATTCTGCATTTCATTTGACAGTTTATTTTCCTCAGTGAATACAGTGGAGAAAAAGATATTTAGTAGCTTTGCTTTCTCCTCATCACTCTCTGCAACTTCAGAAATAAGGGTATGCCGTCCGGTCCTGGCGATTTGTTCAATTTTAATCTTTTTAAGATGCAGCTCTACTTCTTCCTGGGTCAGACAGGTCATTTTTAATGGGGAATTTAGTTTTATATTCTGCATTTCATTTGACAGTTTATTTTCCTCAGTGAATACAGTGGAGAAAAAGATATTTAGTAGCTTTGCTTTCTCCTCATCACTCTCTGCAACTTCCCCCTCATTACTCTGTAAGGGGCCGACACCTTCAGGTTTATACTTTTTACCATTTGTATAATTAAAGAACATTTTAGGGATAGTTTTACTCTCTTTGGCTATTAATCTCTCGGTCTCTAGTTTGGCTGTTTTTATTTGTCTTTTACATATTCTGTTTTTTTCCTTATAGTTTTTCAATGCTTCCTCGCTCCCCTCCTGTTTTAGTGACTTAAATGCTTTCTGTTTGTCATTTATTGCTTTCTTTACAGCTCTATTTATCCACATTGTTTTTTTTTTCTGTTCCTTAACCTTTTATTCCCATAAGGTATGTACCTCTCACAATTAGATATTAGGATGCTTTTAAAAATATCCCATTTTGTGGCTGTATTTTTATTTTTGAGCACTTTGTCCCAGTTAGTTAGGCCTATGGCCTCTCTTAGTTGACTAAATTTTGCTTTTTTGAAGTTTGGTATTTTTGTTCCTCCCTGGAGAAACGCTCTTCTGAATGACAGTTGGAAGGTTAATATATTATGGTCACTATTTCCCAGGTTTCCCCCGACCTGCACATCTGTTGTTCTGTCAGATCTATTGGTTAATACTAAGTCCAGTATGGACATCCCTCTAGTCGGGTCCTGAACCAGTTGGGAAAGGTAATTGTCTTTGGTTATTTCCAAGAACCTTTTTCCTTTATGAGATATACAGGTTTCAGTTTCCCAGTCTATATCTGGGTAGTTGAAATCCCCCATAATAACAACCTCATTATGTTTTGCCTCATCTATTTCATTTAGAAGTAGATTTTCTGTGGACTCTGGTATGTTAGGTGGTTTATAATAAAGTTATATTAGTATTTTGTTATTGTTTTGGCTCCATTTATTTCTACCCACAGTGACTCCACATGTTCATGTCCCTCACTTATATCTTCCTGTATCTTCCAGAAGTTTCTCCCATCTGCACGCAGGATCTTTGGAGCTCAGTCAGAGTTACCATTGGGTTCTTGGTCACCTCTCCTACTAAGGCCCTTCTCCACCAATTTCTTATTTTGGTGAGGTGGACAGCTCTAGGAAGAGTTCTGGTTGCCCAAAATGTTTTTCATTTAAAAATTATGGAAGCCATTGTACTCTTGGGAACTTTCAGTGTAGCAGAGATTTTTTTGTTCCCTTCTCCAGATCTGTGCCTCCACATAATCAAGTCTTTGAGCTCTACAGGCAGTTCTTTCCTCCTAATGGCTTGGTTTTTGTTCTGACATCTCTTGTCAGCTGTGAGGCTGACAGGGGTGCCTCTTCCAAAATCATGTCCAATCAACTGAATTTACCACAAGTGGACTCCAATCAAGGTATCAAAACAACTCAAATATGAACAAGAGAAATAGGAGGCCCCCTGAGCTAAATTTCAAGTGTTATAGCAAACGGTCTAAATACCGTACTTATGTTCTACTTTCTTATTATGGAGTATTGAATGATGATTGATGGGCTAAAACTTTTTTTCTTTAACACAAGGCCACAACATAGTGTGAAAAAAGAGAAAATGTCTGAAGACTTTCCAAAAGCATTGTATATAAGCCATTAAAACATGAATAATGTTAAACCTTTAGCCTCTGTTCAAAGCATCAAATTACATTTATATTGTACATTATAACCTTGCCCTGGATACATCTTACTGTACGTTGGATCAAAATGGTGACTGTCGGGCTTAATGACCTTCAGTAAAATGTTGAGTTCAAGCTGTATTTAATAAGAGGGCTAGCCATGCCCAGTAACTGCAACATAGCTGTTTAGCTACATATATAAGTAGAAAAGAAAGTCGTAATAAATCAGAACATATCTCCTCAGTGACTCCAGCTGGTGTCTCACGTTGTTTGCTCAGATTGGCTTCTGTGTATAAGCATAAGCCCACGACTCCATTAGTAGGACGTCAGTGCAGTCAGGTTTGGATAATTTACCTTTCAAACAACTAGACTACCACTGAGAAGAGAAGACTACCATGTAGTTGCCAGACACATGTAGAACTTCTAATTTTGTCTCAATATAAGGCAGGTTGGAGTTACACTTTAAATAAACCCAGCTCTACTAGCTGATTAACCTATTATCCTTCAATTGCTGATATAATCCTATCATTCGCACTTGACCTTGCTCTAGGTTTCCATGCCTTTAACTGAATTTGCTGATTATATTTTTTATTTATATTTTTATATTTCTGTTAGAAGCCCATATAACCACAATAGAATGGATATTATGCAAAGTATTGGCAAATGTCCTAATCCACATTTAAACTGTGGTCACAGAATTGTTCGTCAGCTATTTTAACCTCTTTATCCGCATAGTTGACCACTAATTGCCAATTACCAGTCATATACCCCTTATTTCTTCAGTGCTTACCTTCTGCTGTATACAATAGTTTCCTCTATTGGATCTTGTGGCACATGTACTGCAGACATAAACAGAAACATACTTCACAATTTTTTAAGTTCACTTTTATTTTCTTATGCCAGAAAGATACATTTATCTGCCATGTTTTCAAAGTGATTTCTGTTTAAAGGCCAACACTTGCCTGACCTTTCCATTTCTATCATTTGTATTCATTTTACTTTTCACCCAGTCGCTGTTCTTCAGTGCAGTTGCTTTTATGTGACAAAACTGCTACAACAGAACATTTTATTGCTATTCCAGCTGAATATGAAACCTTAACGCTGCCGGTTTGTCCTATAAAGGCAAGTCAGTTCAAATTTGAAACTTCCTGGATACATACCCTTGGTGAATCATAAAAGGTCATAAAGAATTTAATTGTGTTATTATTTCTATGTAGCATCTAACTTTTAATTTATTTTTATTTACTTCTTTATAGGGTTTAGTGAAATTCTGTTGATGGTACCACCTAATTTTATTTTTTTTTATTTTTCAGCTTATTCCTATGGTTTACCTTTTTGTGGGCCCTTTTGCCCTGTGTCATACAGTACCCGCGTGATTCATGTCAAATTCTATATAAGCCAACCCCCCCCCAAAAAAAAAAACTTCTGTGGTGCTACAGAAGCTACATTTTAAAAAAATGGATTACATTTTATTAAAGGGTTGGTCACTTTTTGGTTACTGTTGACCAATATGTTTGTAAGATGATTATATGGCACTCACTAATGTCACTAATGTTGCCTTTGTTGAAATTCTGTGCCATTTTCGATCTAATATATAAAGCTGAGTGTATGTGTGTGTGTGTGTGTGTATGTCCGCTAAAGGAATCCGCACTGTCGCAGCTACAATCACGAAATTTGGCACACAGGTACATCAGGTGTTCAGGAAGGTTTTATAACGGGTCTCAGCTCTCCAGGATGTACTGTTCCTGAGATATTCCCAAAAAATGCATTAGCCAATAGAAACCTGGTCACATGACCCTTATCATCCAATAGAAGCTCACAGGCAGTTAGTCTCCACACACACCAGGTTTCCATAACAACCTAGCCAGTTCACTGCTGTAGGTCTGCTTTAAAGGGGCAGAGCGCTGTGGATGACACAGTTAAAGGGGTATTCCGTTTACCATAAATATAACTTATGTTTTAGACTAACTCATCATCAATCATTACCTCATATAATGTAAATTTCACATATTTACCATTCAGTAGTAATAAAAGATGTTTTCTTCCACAGCTACCCACTGTGTTTCCTCCTAAATTACTATGGCATCGGCCTGTAATTCAGGCCACCCTCAAAAGAAGGACTTAAAAGCCCCACCCCCAGGTACCACTAAGTCACGCCCCCGACTCAGTCAGGCCACGCCCCTTCCATTCCCCATCTGACCGGGATTGAAAAAATGAATGTAAAAATCAACTTCTGTCAGCTGCAGGGGAGGGAGGGAGGGTGAATTTTTCCTTGCAGCTTATGGTCAGACTGCACAGTGCTGCTGTCTGAGAGTGAGCTGTTCAAAAGGACATCCCTGTGTCCATCCAGGCCCTGCGCATGACAGAGGACAGGGAGTCTGAAAGCCAGACTGTCCAGCCTCCCCCAACATGAAGCCATGCCACTGGTCCCCATGAAGCCACACCCCTAAACACGAGGCCATGCCCCTTGGTTCCATGAAGACACGGAGGAGAAGCTGTCTGAGCGTGAGCTACTGAAAGGGTGGACATCCCTGTGTCTGTCCAGGCCCTGCGCCGGATGGTGGACAGGGAGTCTGAAAGCCAGACTTTTCAGCCTAAAACCGGACCACTAGCCTCCCTAGGGGCAGGCTGATGTTAGGGTGGCCAGATGTCTGGCTTTAGCCTGGATGGACGTAGGGATGTCCACCCTTTCAGTAGCTCACGCTTAGATAGCTTCTCCTCCGTGTCTTCATAGAGCCAGGGGGCGTGACCTCATGTTTAGTGGTGTGGCTTCACGGGGACTGGGGGCGCTGCTTTACATTTGGGGGAATGGCCGGTGAGGTCCGGCTTTCTGGACTGAAGATAGTGGCCACCCTAGCTGCTGTGGAGGTCACATTTAAAGGGGAGGGCGCTGTGGATGTTTCTTGTTAAGGGGCGGGCTGCTGTGGATGTCACTGTTAAAGGGGTGGGCACTGTAGATGTCACTCTCGATATCTTTTAACGACACACACAAACATTTAATGGAATAGATTAAATATACCCGAAGCCGGGTCCTTCAGCTAGTATTTCATAAAGTACGTCCCCATGTTTGCCAAGTCTTGTGTTTGGTTCTCACAGAAGTTCTGTCTATAAAATGGCTGCTGATGGTGGGTCATGTGATCAAGTAAATCACTGCCATGTGATGTCTCCTCCATTCAAACACATTGCCCCTGCCATCTGAACTTGCACTGTTGTGAGTTTAGTGCAGATGCAGTGTGCTATTCTCCCTGATCCAGAAAAAAAAATATCACTTAACCATCTATTCTGTGATGCAAAACAGAATTCAGAAGGATCCACCTTCAATAATGCCAAATATATAAAGCCTTTATTAAGAAGAATTTTGAAAATAAAGTCAATTGAACAGTTGGATTGTACCTGAAACAAATACTTATTTTTAGTGCCACAAAAAACAACATATAGTTGAACTTAAGCAAATCGGTGAACTTCTGTACAAGTGTTGTAAAACCCTCAAAGGAAATAAAAGTACCTTCCTTCCTTTTTAAATTTTTTTAAATGCCTTAATATTAAGATTATGAGTTAAAATTCCTTATGAAGTACATTTGTCATGAAGGGTATGGCAAAATACAGCCCGACCTACTTGACAATCTGCCCAAAATGGTGACCCACAACTTGGCAATGGTCCCTGATTAGACTAAATGCTGGGACCTAAATGTACAGGAGTAAAAGAGTAGACAAACAGAGGTCAAAACTAGAAATCTGCAAGTTCTCAGTTCTGGGTTCGGATTTTATTACAATTCTGTTATGGATTCGGTTACCACAGGCCACAACAGATTATGACAGAATGCATAACGGAAACTAGATGGATCCGTTATTCGGCCCATAGACTTTTATTATGATGCAGTGCAAAACGTAATGCCTCTTAAAGGCATTCCGTCATGCATTTCATTCTGTTTAAATAGCCCTCAGGAAGCAAGTGATGCTGGAGCCAAGCCTGATTGGTTCGGCATCCATGCTCCTTTACAGGTCAACCATCCCCACTGTCAGTGGGGCTGGCTGCCATAGCAATAGAGCAACGCCATTGGCGTCACCATAGTAAGGCTGGTCTCGCTGTGGGAGGGCAGATGGTTATGTATGTGACATCTTAAAATTTGGGACCCCAAAACCACCCAGAGATTTATTCAACTGACAATCCACAAATTTAATTCTACAAATTTTTTGTTAACTCTCTATATTAACAGACTAATTATACTATTAGTTGCCTTGATCACTATCATTAATCCAGACTGGGGAGTTTGATAATAGGCAAAAGTCGTGGCAGGATAACCATACTGAATAAATGCCAGCTTATCCACCATACTCAGAAGTAATTGAATCCATATTTTAACCTTTCTACGAATATCAACTTATACTGGAAGAACACTAAAAAATACATATTAAACAGGTTATTACTAATAAATAGATCCAAGTATTTAAAATTGCCCACAGGCTGAAACACCTCTAATTCTAAGGAGTTTATAGAAAGTTCATCTAATTGCATCAAAATAGATATATTTCTGTATATCTTGAGTCCAGAGAACTGTCCAAACTCATCCAACTTGACAGAAGATGCCCCAATATGTATATGATGTATTTATTTATTTATTTATTTTTTACAAGTAACGCATTGTCTGCATAAAGAAAAATCATCTCCATTGACTCTCCAAAGTCAAAACCCTACTACCTGCAATAATGGATGGAGGCTCTATAATGGTAGAAAAGAGCAAAAAAGATGGGTATCCCTATCTGGTTATAGAAACAAGAAAAAAGTCCCTGGTCCCGAACTAGTTAAAAATAAGACACTCATAGCATGAATCAGCAGCAGCCTGCCTTCTTGTTAAAGGGGTTGTCCCACAAAAAATATTCTACAGTTCTCAAATCAGCACCTGGATCTGAATACTATTGTAGTGACATGTATTTACAAATTTTATATAGCCACTGAGTTATTCACTAAAATGTATCTGTATAGTGCCACTTAATTTCTTATTTCTTTGACCAGCTCATTGTGATGGTCGCACAAGCTCAGTTTTATCTTTTGATTGCCTCCTGAGTTGAAATAGGGAGAAAATGGACATGCCCCCTGAGCTGCAGCAGAAAAGACATTCTCCTTGAACTGCCAGCTGGATATAAATCTAGCAGAGAAATGGGGAGATCTCTGGATCCATATGAGGTACAGGGCCGGTTCTAGCTTTGTTAGAAAAGTATTTTCATGTTCTATATGATGTCTGATTTTCCTTTTTTTTATATTATTCATGGGATAACCCCTTTAACCATTTCCGGGAAAGTTATTAACAAAGGTCTGTAATGGGGAGAAATAACATTTTTTACAAAAAGAGGTGGAATGAGTTAAAAATAAAGGAAGCATTGGTTACCTCACCGATTCTCCACTGCTGCTGTTCCAATGTTGGCCGGTTTCCTTCTAATCTCCGTTTCCTGGTCCCATCCTAACACACAGGACATAGCAGGAAATGTCTTCTCAGGCAATCTCTGCTCTCTAATCGAAGTTGACATCTGGAGCTTCACTTTAGAAGAAATTCACTATGATTATAACACCAAAAGGAAATATTAATTATTATTTATTTCAAAACTATTAAAGCAATCCATATTAGGCAACATTTTGTGTTTTTCTTCCTTTGTTTGAAGCCATCACGTTCCTTTTATTTCTTATGTGAATAATTTATATCAGATGACTATACTCCTTGTGGCTAAAGTAGTGCACTTCTGTTTTTTTTCCCTTGTTCTAAGGATTCTGTCTCCTTGGTGACACTAATTCTTTCAGTACCATTTCACAGTCACACCAGTTGGCAACCTATGTTGTCCTAGATTTTATATCAGCGCATCCCAAAAGGCATCTATGGAGGCATATGATGCATAACCTAGAGAGACATAACCTAGAGAGACAGTTTTATCTGACATGTTTTATACTAATAATATCTGTCAAAGACGGTAAATCCACAATTTGAATAAGAATGAAATGGCTTTATGCTTTCAAGTGCATTAAAAATGCATTTAACTACTTCAGAACCTGACAGACAATTTTATGAAAGCTATTTTTTAGTTAATAAGTTAAATAATGCTAAATCCCATAATAATTAGTGCATTTATTTTCTGCTACTGGATCACAAACTCCAGTTTCTCCATAGGCTCCAATGTGGTTAATCTTTAAACGGGTATTCCATCTAGAAGCATTTACTACAAGAGATAATGATGAGCAAATCGATTACGGTATTTAGAATCAGAATTCGACCAAAAACTTTTTTTTTAAATTGCTTTTCGCATTTAGAGTAATTCTGATTCAGGTAGATTCGATTCAAACCTGAATCGAATTTCTTGGCAGATTCTAACCAATCAGACCCATTTTAGGAAATTCACTTTTTATGACTAGTAGATGACAGTATCTACTAGGTCAGGCATCAGCAAACTTGAACACTCCAGGTGTGGTGAAACTTTGACTCTCAGCATGCACAATTGATTGGCTGTTCTCAGAACTCCCATAGAAGTAAATGGAGCATGCTGGGAGTTGTGGTTTCAAAACAGCTCGAGTGCCAGAGGTTGCTGACCCCAGTATTAGGTGATAAATGCTAGAGTGTTGGGGATCCAACTTTTCAGACTGTAACTGATAACCAGAACACTGGTTTTCTATCCCCCATTTCCTCAGACTGCAGCTAAGAGGCATTTGAATGGAACAGCTGTGAAGTATGTGGTCTGAAGCTCCATTTAACGCCTATGAAACTGCTGAGCAATGTGCCTGGCTGTTTCCATCAAAGTTATAGACTTTTGATGTGCTTGGCTCTTTCCGTCGGTGCCAAAGACTTTTAATGGAGGGGCTGGGTGCATACTGGACCTGGACTTGCTCCATTCAAGCTCTGCCAAACCATGGCCTTGTGGCTGGGGGATCTGGTGAGGGGCCAGCAGTTATTCCCCCACTCATTTAATATGAATGCTTCTGGCTGGAATACAGTCCTCTACTTATTCACTGTCCTTAGTCACAGAAGAACAGCTCTGAAAGACTAAATGCAGCTCTATGAAGTTAAAGGGTTTCTGTCACCAGTTTTGGGCATATAAAACAGGATGACATTTGCAATGTGCAAATGTCACCTGATGCCCAAACTGGTGATCATTTTTTTACTGGTGCCCCCGTTTTTGAAATAAATCAACTTTTGTCGTATGCAAATGAAGCTTACTAGGTGCAAGGGGCGGTAACCCTGCACCTAGTAAGCGCCGTTTCCCTACCTTTATTCACGCCCCCTTTGTTGTGATAGACAGGGCCAGGCAGCTCGCTCTAGCTGCTCCTGGCCCTGTCCGTGCTGAAAATCCCGCGCCTGCGCCGTTCGGACTTCATTCGGCGCAGGCGCAGTGAGTGCCGATTGCTGCCGGGCTCCCGGCTTCCTCACTGCGCCTGCGCCGATGACGTCACAGAACACCCAGAAGAGAAGGCGGCGCAGGCGCAGTGAGGAAGCCGGGAGCCCGGCAGCAATCGGCACTCACTGCGCCTGCGCCGAATGAAGTCCGAACGGCGCAGGCGCGGGATTTTCAGCACGGACAGGGCCAGGAGCAGATAGAGCGAGCTGCCTGGCCCTGTCCATCACAACAAAGGGGGCGTGAATAAAGGTAGGGAAACGGCGCTTACTAGGTGCAGGGTTACCGCCCCTTGCACCTAGTAAGCTTCATTTGCATACGACAAAAGTTGATTTATTTCAAAAACGGGGGCACCAGTAAAAAAATGATCACCAGTTTGGGCATCAGGTGACATTTGCACATTGCAAATGTCATCCTGTTTTATATGCCCAAAACTGGTGACAGAAACCCTTTAAATACTCTGCAGACTAACAAAAAGCTATTTTATTTGTTGGATGATGTAATGTTTATGGTGTATTATTTTGACTAATATAGCTATTTTATACTTAATATGCAAAAAAAGGTTCAAAAATATACTTTTTGATATAAAAATATATATAAAAACATACTTTTTGATATAAAAATATATATAAAAATATACTCATATTTGTGTTTATCATCTATCATTTACTTTGATAAGGTAAATAATGGTTTATTGTTAGGTTGTGTTCATATCTGCGTCAGAGACTCCATTCAGGGCCTCAGTAGCAGTTTCCATTAAGAAAAAAAAAACCCAAAAAACTAAGGACTAGGACTTTTTTTGTTAAAAAAGTGGCACCCAAAACTGGAAACTGCCAAAACTGGAAACTGAATGGCTGAATGGACTCTATTATAGTCTATGGTGCCTGTTCAACACCGTTTGGTAGTTACTGAATCTGGAGTCTTCATTATTTTGGTTGTTCTGCTTCTTTATTGATTAGTGTAGAGCGAATGGAAGCCAAATAAATTAACTTTGATACAAATTTCAGGAAAAATTTGATTCACCACAAAGTCGAATTTCCTTGCCTGAAATGGCGGTAAATATAAAAAAATACATTACTCACCTCATCCATTTGCGTGCAGAGAGGCCGTCGTGGCCATAATGATTGCAAAGTGTCATGTGGAATGACGTATGACGTCACCATGCCGACGCGCTGATTGCACCACACCTGGCGTGATAATGTCATCATGTGAGTGTGCAAGATTTCGAGCGGTCTCTTAATTCAAGATGGCCGTGACAGCCTCTACCTGGGCAAATGGATAAGGTGAGTATTTATTTATATTTTTACCCTGATAAACCCCTGAAAGGCCTAAATTGTAGCCTCAGATGCCGCGATCAGCAATGAACGTGGAATCTGAGGGGTCCTCTGGATCAACTTGTAGGATAACAGGCCGAACTGGATGGACAGATGTCTTTTTTCGCGCCTTATAAACTATAAACTAAAGGGGGCACCATGATTGCCGTTCCCCATCATTCCGTCCGCTACATACAAAGGAATGCGCTTCATGATGAAGTAATTCATCATGAATCAAATTACTTTGGGAAATTTTGGCGAAGCAGCCTAATCAAATTTTTTATAACTGCACTCATCTCTACTAGTGCTGACATGTTCGGCCGAATATGGTATTCGGCCGAACATGGTGGCCGAACGCCGAACATGGCGCTCGAGTGCCATATTCGAGTCTCCTCTCTGCTAATTAGCCAATTAGCATGCGGGGAGGTACTGGCATTCACTGTAATGCCAGTAGCCATGTTTGCTACTGGCATTACACTGATTGGTTGGCCGGGAATGCGTCATCGGGTGCTATAAAGCACCCGGTGACATGTGACCGGCTCATACCTAGTCAGGGAGAGCTGCTGCAAGGAGGGGCAAATAGTGTAGGGAGAGAAGAACACTAGGTAGGGATAGTATTTCTTTTGAAAAGACCCCAGAGCCCTTTTAATTATATCTTGCTGCAATATATATATATTTTTTTTCTTAAGGAGTTAAAAATTGCGCAAGGTGGCCTTACATTAACGCCACCTGCGCAGCTGGTGCAGGGTGTATTACTCTCTGTATACTATATAACTGACATCCTTTTCTATTTTTTCTGCTGTTAATTAAGGCCGCAGTTCCTCAGCTGCGCTTGCTGTATAACATTTGCGCAAGGAGGCACATATAGTGTAGGGATAGGATTTGGCTAGGCAGCGCAATAAATGGACAATAAAAGTCCATTGTTATATCTGGCTGCATTTTTTTTTTCATTTTGGGGCAAAAAGAACGCAAGTGTGCCTTACACTAATACCACGTGCACAGCGTGTGCATTAGAACCGTTCTGTAGTCTATATACCTAACATCCGTTGCTATTTTTTTCTACCGTTAATTAAAAACGCAGTACCTCTTTTGCATCTGCTGTATAACATTTGCGCAAGGAGGCACATATAGTGTAGGGATAGGATTTGGCTAGGCAGGGCTAGTAGTTCTGTTCAAAATACACAAAAGTCCACTGTTATATCTGGCTACATTTGTTTTTATTTTGGGGCAAAAAGAACGCAAGTGTGCCTAACGCTAACACCACGTGCACAGCGTGTGCATTAGAACCGTTCTGTAGTCTATATACCTGCCATCCGTTGCTATTTTTTCTACCGTTAATTAAGGCCACAGTTCCTCATTTGCGTTTGCTATATAACATTTGCGCAAGGAGGGACTTATAGTGTAGGGATAGGATTTGGCTAGGCAGGGTTAGTTGTTCTGTTCAGAAGACACAAAAGTCCATTGTTATATCTGGCTGCAGTATATTATTTTTGTGGTGGGTTAAAAATTGCGCAATGTTGCCTGACCTTAACACCACCTTTTCAGCGTCTGCTGTCTAACATTTGTGTATCCCAAATAACAGAAATTCGGTGTATTTTTTTCTGCGGCTATTGAAGGCGACATTACTAATGTCGCGTGTGATTAGCAGCAGAAAGAAATGCAATAAGGCTAGGGCTACACGGCGACAGTTGTTGCGCGACTTCTTGTCGCACCAAAGTCGCGTGACAAAATTATTACTGCGACTGATGTGCGAGTCGCAGTTGCATCAAAGTCACACGACATATGTGTATGCGACATTACTGCGACATTTGTCACGCAACTTTAACTTCAGGCCCCCTATTTAAGGCCTGTAATGTTCAATACAAGCGTGTCTCCTGCTTTGCCATTTGTTTGTAGGTTCAATTTTGCTTAAGTTCTGTTAAAAAATGGAAGCTAAGACACTAATCTATTCAATTTTGGGATTTGAATTACTCAATTATTGTAGGCAAATGCGGCGCCGTATGTTAAAAGGCCACACATGGGTGCATCCTTTAAATTATCAAAGATTGACCAAGGGGCACTTTGAACTTTTATTTTCTGATTTGAGGCGCTATTCAGAGAAATTTGCAAATTACTACCGCATGTCAATCTCTTGTTTTGACAATTTGCTTTCCATTGTTGTGGTTGATTTGACTCGTCAAGTTACAAATATGCGTCTGCCTATTTCCCCAGAAGAAAGGCTTAGTATAACATTAAGGTACATATTATATCCAATGAATTCTCATACTGAGAACTAGCTGTTTTGTATTTTTACTATTTCAACGGTTTTGTCTTCAAGGTATCTAGAAAGTGGAATGAGCTTTGCTTCATTGCATTATAAGTATCTTTGTGGAAAATCAACCATCAGAGTCATTGTAAAGGAAACCTGTGCTGCCATATGGATGCATCTTAAGCATATTGTCATGTCTGAGCCAACAGAAGACGTGTGGCTTGAAATTGCTAATTGGTTTTGCTAATCAGACCAATTTTCTGAATTGTATTGGGGCGTTGGACGAAAAACATATCCGTCTTCAAAAGCCTCCTTTGAGTGGTTCTCGTTTTTTTAATTTTAAGAAATTTTTTTCTATTGTACTCTTGGCTTCAGTAGACAGTGACTATTGTTTTAGGATAATTGAAGTGGGTGCATATGGTAGCAGTAGTGATTCCAACATTCTCCGGAACTCTGCTTTGGGACGAAGACTGCAAGCGGGTACCCTAAATATCCCTAATGATCTACCTCTTCCTGGAACTACAGAACCCATGCCTTATGTATTTGTAGGTGATGAGGCATTTGCATTGTCACCTCATATTTTATGGCCATATCCACATCATCATTTAAGTGTTCCTAAAAGAGTATTTAATTATCGTTTGTCAAGAGCACGACGGGTAGTTGAATGTGCTTTTGGAATATTGGTTGCCAAATGGCGTGTTTTCCACACCCCTCTAAATGTTAACATAGAATGTGCTGAACTTATTGTGAAATGTGCATGTGTATTACATAATTTTATTAGATCACAAGATGGTATTCAGGAACCTGAAAATGTCCACATTCCCATGCAAAGCTTTAGCCATCACCCATATCATTCCACAAGAAGGGCACAATCGGTTAGGGATTCATTTTGTCATTATTTCATGTCGGAGCAAGGGATGTTGTCATGGCAGTTGGAACACATCTAATTAAAGATTGGATTAAATCTGTTTTTCTTTGACATTTTTATTATTGTCCCAAAACATATGTTCCATCACGTTACACTTTTTAGTCCAAAGAAGTATTTTGGGCCACGACAAAGTTGCATAATTCAGGATCCAACATTGTGAACATACAAACAATGTGATATTTGTCCCATTTTAAATTGTATTCCTAATGCCAAAAACATTTAAGGTACTTTAAGCTGGACCAGTCACCTGTTGTGACATTTATGTAACAGCATCCACATACATTATACATTATTATATACTTTGTTTTATATATGGAACGTGTCATCATAATTATGCTATCCTTATTGATATCATTAAAGGATATCTTCACCTTTGTAGTCATTTGGAGTGCATTTACCTTTTTTTAGTACAATGATTATATTTTCTATAGAGCATGTCAGCTCTGTCCACAAAAAAGCTTTCTATATGGTTACTAAAGACCTATTAAATAATGGTTTCTTTTTACAAGAAGTCTAAGGCAATAATCTGAAATAAATAACATCAAAGGTGTACCTAGTCTGTAAGTATTGACCAATACACTGATTTCAGATGTGTGTCACTCATCAGTTAAAAGTAAGTGGTTGCCGAGAACCAGCATCATAATCATTGCAGCTCAGGCCTTGAAAAGAGTCAAATCTACCTGAGAAGAGTCATGGTTATTCATAATATCCTGCTTTCACCGCCCATCTGCTGATGATTGACAGTTCTCTCCTATAGAGAAAGGGGGAAAACTAGGTAGAAGACTGTCAATCAGCCGCAGGTAGGCAGGGGGATCAGGGATTCATAAATAACCTGGACTCTTCTCAGGTGGCCTGGACTCTTTTCCATTGCCAGGCCGCATTGATTGTAATGTTGATTCAAGACAACTATTTACTTTTAACTTAGAAATGATAGACCGCTGAAATCAACACACCAGTCTGTTATTATGTCTGTCATTAGTATGGGCAGAATACCGTTGATGACAGGTTCCCTTTCAAGGCTTCATCAACGCTCCGCTGTATTCTGTTGACATAACAGTGGAGACTTCCTAAACACTGTGTTAAGTAAACAGAAGACAGAGTAGCGTTGTCCAGGCTTCTAATGGGACATTGTACACATAAATGTCCAGTATTCAAGGACAATTATAGGAAATATATGATATTTTTCAAAAGATCATTATCATTGATCCTATATATTTAACAACGTACATATTTTTAAACGTTAGAAAAATTAACATCTACAAAATAAGGCTTGGTCTTCAAAGAGAACCTATGAGCTCCGAAACACCCCTTGAACTAGAGTAAGCGTTGTATAGTGTAAGTGGTGCTGAATACGAATATGTAATTTTTAGATTCATACTCACTTCCATTCTGACGCTGTGCTCCCACAAACCGGCAGTAAAATACATTGAGAGGACTCTTCTTTGAGTCCTCTCCATTATGTGAGTGAGCACCGGAGTCCACTGAGTGCATTTTACTGCTGGTTTGTGGGAGCATAGAGTCAGACTGAAAGGGAGTATGAAGATAAAAATTACATAACTGGACTCTATGTCACTTACACTATACACAACTTACTGTAGTTTGGAAGGTGTTTCAGAGCTGACAGGTTCCCTTTAAATCAGGTTATAATTTGTCATAACTTACAATGCAACCTTCCACAATATGTTTGGTTTAACATGTAGCATATTGGTAGCCTCTCCTGAGGATTCAAACTGAACATTGTTTTCATATAACAACCAAAGGTCCAGAAACAGAACACAAAAATGAGGATTCAACTCTGTAGAGCACAACATTTTAAAGGTAGTCTTTCAGCCTGTTCGTCAAATCATTAACTAACAGCACTTGCCACATTGAAGATTATATACAAATCCCAGACATATCTCTGTGTACTATGTGTATGGCTTACATTTTTTGGTCAACCCCTTTTTAACACATAAAACCAGCTCACAAGTGGTCAGCTGAAATAGAATTTCCAAACATCTCTGTCAACAGTGTTTTTGTCAATAATTTTTCGATCTGTGAACTATCAAAACATATGAACATCTAAAGCAGCCCTTTCCTCTGCAGTCATATTTTCATCAGCAGCACAGCTGCCCACTTTTGAGGTGTTTTCCTGTTGAAAAAAAGGTTTGTTCATCTACATGTAATATTCTAACAAAGTGCGCACAGGTATGTCTGGAATATGTATGCTATCTTCTATGTGGCATTAGCTATTTTTCAAACCGGCGAAAGACTCCCTTTAAAACATTATATGTGTGTTTAATCGGAAAAGTTACCAAAATCCGGTTCAGGAGTGGCGGCTGCAGATGGGGTTCCAGAGCAGTGGCTGGAATGCGAGGCCCCAGATGCAGACATATTTGAAGAAGGTCTAACTTCAGGATTTGGAACATCTCTCCACTGTTGTGAACTTGGAGCAGATGTGGGTTGGGATGAAACCGTGGAAACGTGTTCTAATTGGGGAGGATTGACATATGTTTGGTTAGATGTTTGATGGTAAGGATTTTTTGGTTGCTTGCATGTTATTTGGGATTTGGCCAGAGTAATGTGGTTGGACATGAGGCATTTGATTAGGGAACTGGGGATTGGGATAGGAGGGAGCATATGTTTGGTATGGTGGTGCTTGTTTTGGTGGATTAATTTGTTGATATTGAATTTGAGTGTTAGGGACAGAAGTGTATGTTGGCTGATATATATGTGGTTGGGCAGGAAAGTAAGGTATGGGCCCAGAAGAGCTAATACCTGTTGGTGCCATTGTGTTTGTGTCTATTGTTTGTGATAGTTGAGGCTCTTGGGAATCAGTGCCATCAGAGTATTTCTGTAGAGTTTTCCAAATGTCATTTCAACATGCAGACACTTTTGGTTTGGGCATATTTTCAGTTCACTAAATACATACATAGCAAAATGGTAATTGCCATCTTCTACAAGAAGCCGACGTTCATCTAGAAGACTAGATAATTGCCCTGCTAAGGGATAGGTGTCATCTTGTTGTCGTCTTCTTCTAGACCGTATTGTTGACATGTTGGGTGCTTCGGATGAGGATTCACCCACACGCTCAATTGCTGGTTCTTGTAAGGCATCAGAGCCGTCATGCTCATGTTCCTGGGATGTAGAGGGATTCAGATTTCCTGAAGTGCTTTAGAGACAAAGAACCAATATTAATCTCTATATATGAGATTACAAAAGCATAAGCATCAGAAAGGCAAATTACCTTCGGGACTCGATGACTGGACGGAGAAAATCGAGTTGGTCAAAGTAGACATATTGTTTTCTTTTTGAGGGTGAACTTCCACTTCGCTCACACTCCTTTACATTTCTTAGCTCCCTTCGATAGCAATCTTTCAAGGAACGCCATCTTGTCTGGACCTGCTTCACTACAAATGTATAGATCTTAGAATAAAAAATTAAAAACAAAAATAAAAAGCCAACAAAAACATTACTTACATTTATTTGTTTTCTGAGTTTGGGGGAGAGTGGACCAGTTTTCATACACTATTTCACAAACTTCGGCCCATGCCTTGTTTTTGTGGCCTCTGTCAGCATATGTGACTTCGCGACTATCCCAAATGCAAGGCCGATCTTGAACAGAAGTGATTAAACTTTCCTCCTCAATTTCAAAACGTGAGGAAGCCATTCTGATGAAAATCTAACAGGAAAATATTGGCCAATAAGTCAATAAATTATAAAAAAACAAATCTCTGGACTTAAAATGACCATTGCAATTTGAAATAAAAGGTAATGTGACATCAGAATATTCGCTATCGAAGTCACGCCATAGCCTAATAGCACAAAACACCTTATTTCCACATGTGCCTTGGTTTCGAAAATATATGTTTGGTATATTCCGCAAAACAACTTTTTTTGGGATACAAGTGAGCCAGAAAGGTGCTCACAGAGGTGTCACTCTTGCAGAAAGGAGCCCACGCAAGATTCCTATATCATATTCAAGCCATAACTCTGCCCCCCTTGTCCCTGCACCCAGCATGAGGGGTGGGGGTGGGTTTGGCCACTATCAGGGGAGGTGTGGCTGTGCTCCTTCATGCAAGAATGACGCCCCTCTGGACACCTTACTGGCTCATTTGCATAACAAATAAAATGGATTTTCATTATATACTAAACATCTATTGCATACACAAACGCACATCTAGGTACTATGTGATATTAGACTATGACTTTACTTCAATAGTGAATATCCTGGTAACAGATTCCTTTAAATGTGTACACTGAAAATATATACCTGATTTGACTGTTTGAAGATAAATCTTTGCGCTATATGCAAAGACTACCAGGATATCAGCTTTGGCCAGTTGGGATCTGTTTTCCTGCAGAATAAAAGTGCTTTTTTTGAACATGTAATACAGACACAAACTGCACACAGGTATGTCTGGGATGTTACATGTAATACAGACACACAGTGCACACAGTGCACACAGTGCACACAGGTATATCTGGGATATGTCTGCACACTTCTTCGGCCCAGTGTGCTTAGTTATATTGGTCAAAATAAGGTGACAGACTCACTTTCATACTATTGATGAGCTACCCTCAAGATAGTTATTCATTATCACATATGCAAGACCAAAAAACAACCAACAACAAATCTGCCATCACACAAGGTATTGCTGAGATAAGGACTGTTCTGTGGAGAACCACTAGCCAGAGATTACTGTACTGTTCTGTGTAATTTAAAGTATGGGGCATTCAGTCATTTCTAGAGTATATATGTCTGTTCTAGGGCATATTACCAAGCCAGCACATATATTAAGTAAATGCTGGCAACATACTTGTAATTACACAGAAACACACAGACTAATCACCAGAAAGCATGTGAAATGAGCACTGAAGTCAAGATTTAACAACTAAATTCTAAAGCCAAAAAACAATCACCTTAGACCAAAACTAAAATTCATCCACATAAACCTTAGCAAAAGGGGGACATACTGCACTTCAAAGCATGCAGACTCTGGTGGGTAAAGTTAATACACAACACTGCATAGAGAAAGGTGTCATCTAATAAACACATTAGTTTTCAGTACACATTACTTATAATGATCAGTGAAACACTATGGGGAACTTGCCAGGCACCTTGATATGCTACTAACATATTACTAATCCAAAACATAAGGATTAAAAAAAACAGGTAGTTTGGTTAAAAAGGAAAAACCATAACCAACACACACAGCAAGCACTAAACTTTAAGCCTGGAGAAGGCACAAACATTCAGATTTTGCACTTTACTAGCATTGTAAATTCACACAAAACCATCCCCTTAACAAACAATATAATTTAAAATAATGCTAAAAAGCATAGTTTTACTAAACAATTTAAAATGCACCCTGAAGAAAAGATATACCTATCCTCTCTTGGCCCAAATGGTCTCTCCACAATGGTCTGCTCAAAGCACCTGACACAAACAGGAATTTATAGTTTTCAGACAGGCAACATCCTAGACACCCAAACAAAACCCTGTCGCAAACATGTCGCACTCATGTCGCAGTCGCATGCGACATCCATTATTCTCTATGGAGCCATTGTCGCTAGCCGCAGTCGCAGCATGTCGCATGTCGCAGTGCGACACCATAGACTTCCATTATAAAAATTGTTGCGCGACTTTGGTGCGACAAGAAGTCGCGCGACAACTGTCGCCGTGTAGCCCTAGCCTAAATGTCTGGTACATAGGAGAAACATACATTGTCCTGCACATGTAATTTCACCGTGATTAGGGGCAGAAACGCAATAAATCTATAGGAGAATCAAACATTGTACTGCACACGCTGCACAGCTGGTGTTAAGATTAGGCAAACTTGCGCAAATTTTGACCATCAAGAATAACAATATTGCAGAGAGATATAACAAAAGTCCTTAAAAGGACTTTTGGGTCTTTTCAACAGAACAACTAGCCCTGCCTAGACAAATCCTATCCCTACACTATCTGTGCCTGATTGCGCAAACGTTATACATTATATGAATAACGGCAGAAAAAAATACACTGGATGTCAGGTATTTAGGATACAGAAAGGTTATACTGCACATGCAGCACAGGTATGTGACATTACCTGCACTGCGTATGCTGCATAACGTTTGCTCATTCTATGAAATTTTTGTGCTCATACACTAAAAAAAATCTGCTCAACTGTACTTTTGACAAACTTGAATATATACCATTTAGTATGCGCAAGGCGAGCAGTAAGGGACAGGGAAGTGGGTGTGCTGCTGATGGTGCACGGTGGGCGCGGTGAAACAGTGTCTGCTGGCAGAGCACAAGAAACAAAGTCGTCCAAAACTCCTAGCTTCATGTCTCAGTTTGGAGGGGTGGCGCAAGACAGGTTCTTGTTGGGTCAACATGTCAGGAGGAGGACCAGAGTGAGGTTAATTTTTTAGGTTAAAAAATTAGGGGTGAGGGCCTTCTGGTGAACCTCTTAAATATTTAAAGGCGAGGGCAACCTAATAAGCAGTTTGATATGATGGAGGAAGAGGAGGAAGAGGACGAGAAGAGGAAGGGGTTCATGGAAATACAGTGTATTCAATACACCTTAAAAGCCACATTTAAATTTCCTTTATATTCAGCCGCTTTTCTCTGGTGGGGTAGCGAAGTCAGGGGCAATCCAGGCCTTGTTCTTTTTGATTAGCATCAGCATTTTCAGTTGACAGGCAGATGCGCTTAGCAGTTATTATGCCCCAGTGGCACTAAATAACCGCTCCAACAAAACGCTGGTGGCAGGGCAGGCCAGCACCTCCAGGGCATAGAGCGCCAGTTCGTGCCATGTGTCCAGCTCAGACACTCAATAATTATAAGGCACAGAGGAATCGCTGAGGACGTTGACATTGTCAGCTAGGTACTCCTTTACCATTTTACAAAACTTTTCCCTCCTAGTTGTGACACTAGGCCGCTTATCAGAACATTTTCATTTGCGCTTTCGTTCAAAGGCCTGGAGTATGGACATCTGTACGCTGTGCTGGGACACAGAAGTGGATGTGCTTGCTGATGGTGCTTGCGAGGGTCCAGGTGCAGGGCGGGAGGCATCTGGGTCTGCGTCTTGGCTAGCACGTAACAGAGGGAAGAAGAGGCAGTGGTGTGACCCGCAGACACTGCGGATCACACCACGGATCAATCCGCGACTGCGGATCCAGGCGTTTGGCTTTCCTGCCATGAAGATCATGCTGGTGGTGGTCATGTTGCTAGTGTTCATGCCCCTGCTCATTTTGGTACGGCACAGGTTGCAAATGACAATTCTTTTATCGTCCACACTTGTTGGTGTGGCCTACCTTCTCCCTTTTGCCACCCCACCGCCTCTTCCAGCCTGTTGCCGTGCTACGGTGTTTTCCCTTCTGTAGATCACAGTTTGTACTAAAAAAAACTTTTGTCCTCTGAGTAGATGCTAGGTTTCCTAATCTGGTATGAAATATTACTAGCATCAATTGTAATACACTTTATCGATTTTTACTTATTATGGTAAAGTTTCATTTTCTTATAATGCGAAATTAAATTTGATTTGTGAATATTATCAATCATTAACTAAATATTATTCTCATAGTTTCTGGTCCGATTAGCATAATGAAAATGTTCAATCTGCCTAAGCAGGGCATTAGTCTACATTTGCATGAATAGAATGACTAAAATGGACCTCAGCTGGAGGTATATGCAGTAAGACTTGCAATTAATTATGTTTAAAAGTAGTAGTTCATGCTGTATTTCATTGTTGAGAGAGCTTGGTATTTTCAGGGCTCTGGTGATAAATTGCTCTCTCCATTCATTTTCTGTTCAAATATTTCATTTTATAAGGATTTGGAGGCTTTGAAAATAATTAATTGTTGAATATCCAAGTTGAATCCCTTCCCATCTGTCTTTATAGCAAACGATTAGAGAGCTTTCGTTGTAAAACCAGCCTGGAAGGCAGAATTAAAAACAAAATTAACCAATAACCAATAAACGTATGGGCGATTGGGACATATCTCTGAACGGACATTTTAAATCAGTTGATCAGAGTTTACAGATACACGCTAATCATGCAGCTACTGAGCAGTATGCCAGTGGTGTACCAGGTCCAGTACCTGGTCCGCCCCAGGTGCCCACTCTCAGCAGGGTGCCAGAAGTAATGAGCACTTCTATCAATACAGATGGAAGCGCTCATTGCTGGAGCTCCTGCCACTCACTGACTGCTCAGCTCCCTGCGTCCCTTCTTTTCTTTTGGCTGGTAAACTGAATGGTGAAGCAGTAAGACTTCTGCTCCCTACTCCACCATTCAGCCTGCAGGCGCAGATCGTGCTGCTGGCCAGTGTGGGGGGAGTCTTCAGCCTGGGAATCTGCCTGTGCTCCTCCCACACAGGGCTGCAGAGTGATCTGTGTCTGCAGGGGAGAGCTGGAAGTGGCACCAGGATCAGGACAAGGTTGTTTTTTGTTTTATTAACATAGAGGGGTGGCAGAGGGCTTTAGTACTGTGAAGGGGGCACAGTGGGCATTACTATTATGATGGTGCACAATGAGCATTACTATTATGAAGGGGGCACAATGGGTATTATTACTATGAAGAGGAGACAATGGGCATTACTACTATGAAGAGGGCACATGAGTATTATTACTATGAAGGGGACACATTGGGCATTACTACTATGAAGGGACACTATGGGCATTACTCCTGTGAAGGGGGTAC
Source organism: Rhinella marina (assembly GCA_900303285.1). Classification (NCBI taxonomy): domain Eukaryota; kingdom Metazoa; phylum Chordata; class Amphibia; order Anura; family Bufonidae; genus Rhinella; species Rhinella marina. Next base: position 99,523 of record ONZH01005664.1, read on the forward strand.
AGAGGGCATTACTACCGTGAAGGGGACACAGAGGGCATTACAAATGTGAAGGGGCACAGAGGGCATCATTAATGTGAAGGGCCACAGAGGGATTCACTACTGTAAAGGGGGCACCGAGAGCATAACTCCTGTGAAGATTAATAACTGTTATGGGACACAGAGTGGACATTACTACTATGAAGGGGGCACAGTGGGCATTACTACTGGGAATGAGGCATAGAGGGTATTACTACTATAAAGGGGCATAACTGGGACACAATGAGGGCATCAGTACTCTAAAGGGTCACAGAGAGGGCATAGCTACTGTGATGGGGGAACAAAAAGGGCATTACTACTGTGAAAGGGGCACAGAGAAGGCATAACTAATGTGAGGGGGCAAAATGAGGCCATAGCTACTGTGAAGGTTGTACAATGAGGGCATAAGTACTGTGACAGGCACAGTGTGGGCATAACTACCCTGAGGGGGAACAATGTGGATACTATTAGGGGGCACATATTTGGACATAACAACTGTAAAGGTTGTACAATGAGGGCAATACTACTGTGTGGGGGCACAATTTTTTAAAAGTATTGGGTGGAGCAGAGAAAGGACTCGCCCCGAGTGCCAAACACCTTAAGCACCTTGCCTTCCCTATCACTCTATACCCAACCCAGAATTAGCATTATGTATAAGACCAGTAAGCCCTATGTCAGTTCCTGTTCCAGCCCCAGCCATGATGTGACAGCCAGGGGATGGGAATCTGAATCTTAGCAAACTCTGATCAGCTCTGCAATGAGATTGTACAGCTCTATAGCGATGTGCAACCTTAATAATAATAATAATAATAATAATGATAAATGTAACAATAAATGTCCCACAAAGGTTTTATATGACAAAAATAAAAGTTCCATGTTCACTTCCCCTAATCAAGCCATTCATCATGTAGATATATTAGATGTTGCCTCGTCAGGAGCAAACCACCCTGTCAGGTGAATGCCATAAAAAAAACTATGCCTGAAAAGCCATTATTAGGTCACCTTGCATCCCAAAAAACATAAAAAGTTGTATTTATCCCAAAATGGTACCAATGAAAACATCAGCTCATCCTGCAAAAAATGAGCCCCCACAAAGAGACCATCGCCAGAATGATTTAAAAAATTATATGGCTGTCAGAAAACATGCTAAAATATTTTGTTTAAAAAATGATTTCATTATATAAAAGTAGAAAAAAAACTACATGAAATTGTTAGCTCTCTAATATGTAATAAAGTATACCCACAGTATACCCAAAAAGCAACATCAGAATTGCTGCCCTTTCTTTCTATGCTTTGTCTCAGATGGCACAAGCTGGGCACAGCATAAGGGCACCGGAATGGACTGTGAAAAACTTGCAATTTTCATTTATTTCTGCAACATACATATGTGTTAAAATGCTTACTCCGCATCTTCATAAATAACTTGAGGGATATAGTTTCCAAATTGTGGTCAATTGTTGAGGTTTCCACTATATTGGTATTTCAGGGGTTCTGCAAATGTGATGTAGCACCCAATAACCATCCTAGCAAAATCTGTGTTACCTTGTGTAATAGATAATCAATTCTATTACACCTTGATTCTCATATTTGGGTGAATAACCTGTGTAATATATCTGTTATTGGGGTGTCCACATTGACATTAAATAACTTATTTTACATATACAATTAATGTTATCGTATAGGGATGCCAGAGCACTCTAAAGGAATGAGCAGTGGCACACAATTTTGCTGGAGCCAGCAGAAGTAGCAGCAGGAGAAAGGGTGGTGGTAGCAGAAGCAGCAGAAACAAGCCAGAGTTGCCAGTGTCATCCAGAGCAGGGGCGAAACGATCGCTCCCTCTGTGACTGCGACCGGGCCACCCATCCATACCTTATTCAGTGCTGTACCACAGTGTCACAATTCATTCTGTGCGAGACCCAGCGCTGAGGTCACGGGTCTCGCAGGATCACAGGATCATGGAGTGACGTGGCGCTGGAGAGAGGGTATGACGGGATTGCGCACCTCACCTCCGTGAAAGCTACAGCCTGCAGCCCATGAGTACAGATTGGAGAGAAATAAGTAGGTAAGTATTTTTTTTTAATGTATGTAATGTCTGTGCACACCGGCTTCATCCTGGGGGGAGACGGGGCACCTGGCAGTGGCAGCATATAATTAATTGGCTTGTCAGTAAACCACTCTGGATTACTAAAGAGGGACCCATGCCGGCTGTATTGAGGGCAGTGCGGGGCACTGGCAGTATGGCAGCAAATCATTTATTACTCAGGGGGCAAAATGAAGTATATAGGGGGCAAAAAAATGAAATATATACATTGAATATATACATTGAGAGAGGGGCAAAAATGAAATATATACATTGAGAAGAGGGGGCAAAAATTGAATATATACAGTACAGACCTCATTCAAAGAGTTTTCTGTATTTTCATGACTATGAAAATTGTAGATTCACACTGAAGGCTTCAAAACTATGAATTAACACATGTGGAATTATATACTTAGTTCCAGGGAGCCGAATACTTTCACAAGGCACTGTACCTGTGTGCCAAATTTTGTGATTGTAGCTGCGACGGTGCGGATTCCTTTAGCAGACATACACACACACATACATATACTCAGCTTCAGCAGCCCTCATCCCTTCTCCAGCAGTTAGGGCTCTGCCACCTCAGCAGAAGGGAGCTGAGTTTTCCTTCCCATCGTCTACTGGTCCTGATGCTCCTGCTCCTACTCCTTGTCATGCATTTAGCCAACAATCAACAAGGCAATTGCAAAGAGACAACAGTATACTTGCATCATTCAACAGTGCAAAAGCTGAATGTTCTCCTGGCCATGTTTCTGCTACTACAGTTCAACCCCTTGTGGTTGACTGCACATATCAGAGAACTGATGTCTTTTGCCGAGCCAAGGCGGAGACTCACTACTTCTTTAAAAAAAGCTGTACCTACTCTGCATACATAAGTATAACAGAAGTTGGGCAAGTCCTTGAGCCTGTTGCTGTCTGGTATAGTTCACAGCAGCAACGACATGTAGAGATGTAACTATGGTCAAGGAGAATATATGTCCTTTACAGCCCTCTGGGTAAATGTGGTTCTGGTACAGGCACGCCAGCAACTTGGTCAGGTGATGGCAATGCCGCCTCAGCATTCTCATGCTGTGATTGCAGCACCAGTGGTTCTTCAGCATACCACTTATGCAGAGCACAACTGTGTCATGCTGTGTCACAACCTGGCCAGCCTGGGAGAATGGAGTTACACTGGGGAGGAACTGTTCAGAGTTATCAACCAAGAAATCAAATTCTGGCTATCTCCTCTCCAACTGAAGGTTGGAACCATGGTCACTGATAACGGAAAGAACATAGAGACGGTGCTGTATTAAGGCGCACATCTTTAATCTGGGTGTAAAATGGTTCCTGAAGTCTTTCACTCAAATGCAAGACATCTTGAAAATTGCCATGAAACTGTGCATGCAAAACTTAGCCTGCAAAACATGTCCTTCTTGAGCTGCAAAGTCAGAATGGTATTCGCAAACTTCGCCTCATATGCCACATTTACACAAGTTGGAACCCCACTCTCTACATGTTGGACCGACTATATGAGAAGAGGAAGGCCGTAAACTATTGTAACTTCGATATTAGCCAGTGGCAGCTCATGCATGGCTCAAGCCCTTTGAGGGGGTCAGTTTATTTGTCAGTCACCAGGACTACAAGATGACTAATGTCATACGACTCCTGGAGCAAATACTGATAAATCTATCTGGCCAGGGGACCAGAGACATGGCACCTACATTTCACGGCCACCTAAGCAATGTGGGGGCTGAACTGGTGGATAAGGACAATATTAATGTCCAGGAATTGTATACAGAAATAGGTGATTTATCTGCCCAAGTGACAGAAGAGGAACAGTAGGAGCATGAGAAGCTGGAGGGTGATGAGGAAAACCAGGCAGGTGACCCAGACAGACTGGGGCCTTTTTTGTACCTGCTGAGAGGGATGAAAAACTCAACTACTATGGAGACATCCTATGTAGTCTGTTGGTCGCTGCCTATGTGTGCCATCACCCATCCTCATGAAGGTCTGACCGGGGGGGATCCCCTGCGCTCACGCTTCACTGACTGCTTCAGAGGGGTGGGGGTTCAAAAGCAGCACCAGCTCAATCAGCAGCAACTTAATTCTGGAGTATCTAATGAGCACTTTTCTTTACGTGCGTACTTATGGAATGATACAGCAGCAGCAGGACATGGAGCAGAACCTGAACCAGAAGGTTGTGGTATACTTGGACTGCACCCTGACTTATCCCTGGATAAGCTTTCTTGCCCAACTAGTAGTGTGGCATTAGAGCTGGTGTTTAGTGCAGCGAGGGGCATAGTTACCCCAAAGAGAACTCATCTTTCAATGAGAAATGTTGAGAGATTAACTTTTCTAAAAATGAATCTGGTGTGGATTAGCCAGGATTTCCTTGACTAGATCATTCTGGCTATAATATGCTGATTGCAGTGTGCTGCCACAACAGAACATTCTGAAAAATTGACCAGTTACTTCAGGCCATGTGCTTCAGACACTATTCTGATGCTGCCACCGGCATGATGGCACACACCTGCTGCCTCTGGTGCCATCTTTTCCTACTGCCACCCACCATCTTGTGCTGTTACTGCTACTGCTGTTACCCCTATCCTCCCCACTCTTTGACTGGGCTACTATGTTTACTCTTCATGCTGTTGCCACCCTCCCTACTATGTGACTGGGCCAGTGTGTTGACTCCTCATGCTGTTGCCACCCTCACCAGTCTGTTCCGGGGCCACTAGTGTCCCTGTTTGGCCATGTTCACTGCAACTTAAAAAATAACAAAAATATAGGTCCTGTCCATAAGGCCTCTATCACATGGTCAGAATTTTGCATTAGGATTTTATCACGATTTGGAAGCCAAAAGCAAGAGTGGGTTCAAAACACAGAAGACATGCAAATATTTCCATCACATGTTATGGACCCACTCCTGTTTTTTCCTTACCAATACTGATCAAATACTGATGAAAAAAACTGACCAAATACTGACCGTGTGATATCGGCCATTAAAGTCCTGCATGCAGAATTTATTTTCTATCTGAATAAAACCGATTCCAGATTCAAATGGACAAAACTCATGCAAATTGAGCATGAGGCTTCTATCACATGGTCCATATTTTGCATCAGGAGTTGACCATGATTTGGAAGCTAAAAACAGGAGTGGGTCCAAAACACAGAACAGTGCCCATACATACAAATTTTGTCTGTGAACTATTTTAGGATAATAAAATTGAGGTTTGTTGTTCTGTTAACCCTTGCTGTGTTACATGAAAAATGGTATAAATCCATTTTGCTTTAATTCGTGTGGAACACCTAAAGGACTAACTAACTTTTTTAAATCACTTTTGAATAATTTAGAATTTGAGTTCTCTAAAATGTGGTCATTTATGGTTGGTTTCTATTATGTAAGCCCATCAAACTGACTACCTAACTTAATGTGTCCTTTAAAAAAGTTGGTTTTGGAAATTTTCTTGAAACTTTGAAAACTTGCTTCCAAGATTTTAAGCCTTCTATCTGTCTTAAAAGCAGACAAATTAAAATTTAGAAAATAGCTAATATTGCTAAAATTTCTGTAAACTTACCGTATTTTTCGCCCTATAAGACGCACTTTTTTCCCCCCAAAAGTAGGGGGAAAAATGCGGTGCGTCTTATAGGGCGAATACAAGTGAGCGCTTCCATAAGGAAGCGCTCACTTGTACGTAGGGACCCCCATCAGACCTCAGATCAGCCCACCCAGCCACTTAAAGACCATACTGCAGCGTCAGGTCATAGTGCGTGCCGGCAGGGAAGAGAGAGGAGCACGGAGCGTGGGATCGGATGGCAGCGGCAGCGCAGAACAGGTAAGTATGGTCTTTAAGTGGCTGGGTGGGCTGATCTGAGGTCTGATAGGGGCACAAGACGCTGATCTGAGGCGTGAAGGGGCACAAAACGCTAATCTGAGGTCTGATGGGGGCACATTCTGCTGATCTGAGGTCTGATGGGGGCACATTCTGCTGATATGAGGTCTGATGGGGGCACATTCTGCTGATGTGAGGTCTGATGGGGGCACATACTGTTGCTCTGAGGTGTGATGGGGGCACATTCTGCTGATTTGAGGTATGATGGGGGCACATTCTGCTGATTTGAGGTATGATGGGGGCACATTCTGCTGATCTGAGGTCTGATGGGGGCACATTCTGCTGATATGAGGTCTGATGGGGGCACATTCTGCTGATGTGAGGTCTGATGGGGGCACATACTGTTGCTCTGAGGTCTGATGGGGGCACATTCTGCTGATTTGAGGTATGATGGGGGCACATTCTGCTGATCTGAGGTCTGATGGGGGCACATTCTGCTGATCTGAGGTCTGATGGGGGCACATACTGTTGCTCTGAGGTCTGATGGGGGCACATTCTGCTGATTTGAGGTATGATGGGGGCACATTCTGCTGATCTGAGGTCTGATGGGGGCACATTCTGCTGATCTGAGGTCTGATGGGGGCACATTCTGCTGATCTGAGGTCTGATGGGGGCACATTCTGCTGATCTGAGGTCTGGTGGGAGCACAGTGAGATGGTATGGGGGCACAGGGGGCTGATATGGGGGTCTGATGTGATGTCCTTAAATTTATGGGCAGTCTGATAAGAGGATCTGATGAAAAATATTTTTTTCTTATTTTCCTACACTAAAACCTAGGTGCGTCTTATGGGCCGGTGCGTCTTATAGGGCGAAAAATACGGTACTTTTAGTACAATGTGTAAAAAATAAATAAATAAAAAAAAAAAGAAAAAGAAAAACATCTCAGACTTGCTTGGATAAGTAAAAGCATTCCAAAGTTATTACCACATTAAGTGACACATCAAATTTGCTAAACTAGGCTTGGTCACCAAGGGGGTTAAATGGCCTGTTGGCAGTGGTTAAATTAAAGGGGTTGTCTCATCTTGACTAATGGGGGCATATCGCTAGGATATGCCCCCATTGTCTTATAGGTGCGGGTCCCACCGTTGGGACCCGCACCTATATCGAGAACGGGGCCCCGCAAGGTGGTGGCTGGAGGACTCCGGTCCGGCCACCACCAAGCCGGCTCCCCATAGAAATGAATGGGAGCGCACCGCGCTTGCGCGGCCACCGCTCCTATTCATTTCTATGGAGCCGACGGAAATAGCCGAGCCAGCGCTCGGCTATCTTCGTCGGCCACATTGAAAATGAATGGAGGCGGCTGCGCATGCGCAGTGCGCCCCCGTTCGCTTTCGGGGCCCCGTTCTCGATATAGGTGCGGGTCCCAGCGGTGGGACCCGCACCTATAAGACAATGGGGGCATATCCTAGCGATATGCCCCCATTAGGCAAGATGAGACAACCCCTTTAAAATGTTTTTGCTGGAAATATCAATAAAGCCATTATTGCACTTTATTATGCATTATTCCTTGGAGGTCTGAAACTTGTAAACTTTGTAATATCATTGAATTTTTGGGTTTACATTATATCTTTTATTACATTAGCTATCTGGATTTCACTGGTTACTTTGAAAAAACATTTTTTGCGGCATAGGTTACAGAACATGTATATTAATACATCCCTACTGTACTTTCTACAGACACTTTCAATAGTTTTATTACATATAAACAATCTACATCTAATGTTTTGCACCGATGATCTTTTCAGTGGGGCTTCCTGGTTGAAATCCTGGGTATGTCTGGGTTCAGCCCTGAACCCGGACAACCTTTTAAAGGGTCACTAAGTTTTTGAACAAATTTATGTCAGTTTGTGGTATACTTGATTATGAACAAACTTAATTTTTTTTAGGTACTCCAAACAAAAAAAAACTGTCATTAGTTCCTGCCACTAGGCATCTTTCTTATTTGCTGTCCATTCACTGTTAAGCTGGATTTTTAAGGCCAATTATTGGGAACGAACTTTCCTACGAACGCTCATTCTCGATAATCTGCCCATATAAAGGTGAAACTCCTGTTCATTGGGTTAAATGATCATTGGTGCGGACACCTCAATCATCGTTCCCGGGCAGTAGATCATGCTGTCTAAACAGCACTCTGTTGCCCAGGATTTTGCATAGGAATGAGCAATGGCAGCAATCGCTCGCATCCACATCCACTTTCCTTACAGACAATCGGCTTCTCCTCGCCTGGTGTAAATATACTTTTGCTACAGTAAATACATACAATTCAATATAGATAGCAATAGAGAAAATAAAATAAAAAAAACACCATCATATTATTTTAAAATATTTTAATATAAATATAAAATTCTAACTGCATACATAAAATATTGTAATACAGTAAATTGTGAAACTCATATGCACTTTATTCAGAAGCATAAATGGTGATAAGGATGGAAATAATTGCTGTTTACCTTTCCTTCTAATAGCGGTTTCAGTGTTGATGTTTAGCTGAAGAAATGGTCAGATCAGGCTGGAAGCTAATGAGATTTGAAATGTGCTTGAAACTAAATAATAGCAATGTCAAAGGTCTGATTTAAACAAGTTCCTGAGAAATTCTGCCGCAATTGTGTTAATAGCAATTAACATTTTATAAATGTTTTGCAAATTTCATTATAAAGCAGAAAACGTATTAAACCATTTTATACCATGTATGTTTAAGGACTATCTATAACCTCTTAAGGTGACTAAGGCTTCTTTCACATTAGCGGCAGCATGGATCTGGCGGGTGAAGGGTTCCGCCGGATCTGTGCTGCCGCAAGTACACGTGGGGAGCCGGAGCAGCGCACCGGCCTCACACGTGTCACATACACACACACACACACACATACACACACACAGACATACACAGACATACTTACATGCTCCCAGCATGCTCCGCTCAGCACAGGAGGACGGCTGCTGGAGGGAGAATATTCCTATGTGCGCGCACTCCTCCTCCTGCGATGTGCGGAGCTGCTGGGAGCATGTAAGTATGTCTGTGTATGTGTATGTCTGTGTGTATGTCTATGTGTATGTCTGTGTGTATGTGTCTGTCATGTGTGGTGTACTGTGGACGGATCCGTCATGAACTCCATTGAAAGTCAATGAAGGACGGATCCGTTTACTGAGTGTGTCACACTGAACGGATCCGTCCCCATTGACTTGCATTGGGGGTCATGATGGCTCCATCTTGGTGCGGATGCCCAGGACGGAGAGCAAACCGCAGCATGTTGCAGTTTGCTCTCCGTTCTGGAGACGGAACGGAATGCTTTTAGGAGCATTCCATTGTCTTCAGTTCAGTTTTGTCCCCATTGACAATGAATGGGGGCAAAACTGAAGCGTTTTTTTTTCCGGTATTGAGCCCCTATGACGGAACTCAATACCGGAAAAAGAAAACGCAAGTGTGAAAGTAGCCTAAGTTAGTTAGACTGTTGGAAAGGAAGAAAAAAGGAAAAAGTGGAGGTGTTACTTATAGAGAGCAATTACATTCTCAATCCAGATTTTCATTTTCCAGAGATATTTGTTGTCTATGGGCAGCGACTCTACTTTCCTATGAATTTGTTTTCATAAATCTTTCTAAAATATATTTTAATTCTCATGAAGTACAACTAAGACTGACAATGGGAATTACCATTCTGTAGGTTTACTATGTCACCATGTGTTCTACTTTCTTTTAGGCCTCCAAGTGTTAGATTGCCACTTTGATATATTAATGGAAATAAATCTATTGATAAATATAAGATTCAGTATATCTCAATGCAGTACTGCTACCTGTAGATCTACATTAGAATATTTCTGTGAAAATCATTGGTGCTTTTCACAGACAACAAATTGCTTCCCCGTTTGCTCCTGTACGTAGCCAGGCACTGTAGCATTCCTCTAGTCCTACCCTCTGTCTTTCCTGTGATTATTCTGTACCTCTGGAGTATTCCAAGGCCTGATGCCTCCTTTCAAACTGGGGCTTAGTTCCTGTCCTTGCTACTGTCTCAAAACTCCAACACCCCAGTGGCCAATCCAAGACTGCTCTGGCGATTATGAACTGATGATTGCCTGCAGTGAAGTCCAGATCCCTGTACATGGGTTAAAGGGTGAAAAACAGGGAATCCCTTAGACATCAAGCATTGGTTTAGCCATTACTTTCAATGAACCATTACATTCAGGTTCTGTAATGTGGAAATGTGCTGAAGAGGAAATGGTACTGCACCAGGATCAGAGTTTAATTTGGCATGAATTTAAGTAACTACCATATGTAACCAGATTTATTCAGTACAAAAATCTAGGGAGGGTATAAATCTCTTAATATTATAAAAATGAGTTTCTGTCTGTCTGTCTGTCTGTTCTCTATGTGCGACCAAACTACTGGACCGATTTTCACCAAATTCAGCACACAGGTACATCAGGTGCCCGGGAAGGTTTTAGACCAGGTCTCATCTCTCTAGGACATAACGTTCCCGAGATATTCCCAAAATATGACCTGCATTAGCCAATAATAGCCTGACAGCATTGGTTTTAAACCCCAACTGCCATTCTCTGCACAGACACACACAGGGAGGGCAGGTTTCCATAACAACACAGCCAGGTAATTAGCAGCCAGCTGAGGATCTCAGGTAACAATCCAGTCATTTCTATTCAATGCTTTAAAGGGGCAGAGCGCTGTGGATGATACTGTTAAAGGGGTATTCCGGTTACCATAAATATAATTATGGTAACCGGTAACCAGTAGTAAATCTTCCACTGCTACCCATTGCGTGTCCTCATAAATTACTATGGCACCGACCTGTGATTCACACCACTCTCAAAAGAAGGACTTACAACACCTGCTCCACGTTTCACTAAGCCACACCCGACTCTGTCAGGCCATGCCCCCTCCCCCCTCCGCAGCCAATTGGGATTGAAAAAATGAAGGTAAAAATAAACTTCTGTCAGCTGCAGGGGTGGGAGGGTAAGTTTCTCTCTGCAACAACACACAAAAACATTAGATGAAATAGACTAATATTAGACTACTACCGTTCAGTAGTAATAAAAGATGTTTTCTTCCACTAAAAGGACTTAAAAGCAACCCCCTCCAAGGTCCCGCTAAACTACGTCCCCGGTCAGGCCACGCCCTCTCCGACTCCGCAGCCAATGGGGATTGAAAAAATGAAGGTAAAAATCAACTTCTGTCAGCTACAGGAATGGGTGGGAAGGAGACTTTCTCTCTGCAATGACACACACACAAACATTAAATGAAGTAGATTAAATATACCTGTGTGAAGCAATGTTTTCTTCCACTGCTACCCACTGTGTTTCCTCAAATTACCATGGCATTGACCTATAATTCAGGCCACCCTGAAAAGAAGGACCTAAAAGCACCCCCCTCCAAGGTCCCAGTAAACCACGCCCCCGACACAGTCAGGTCATGCCCCCTCCCACTCTGCAGCCAATGGGGATTGAAAAAATGAAGGTAAAAATCAACTTCTGTCAGCTGCATTGACTTTCTTTCTGCAACGACACACAGAAACATTAAATGAAATAGATGAAATATACCCAGGCAAAGCCGGGTCTTTCTACTAGTAGTAATATAGTTATATTCTACTTTTCTACTATTTTCATTTGTTTTGGTTGAGACCCTTTAATGTATTGAATCTCAAAAGTAATTTAATATGCATTAGAGTACTAAGAAATCAATACACTCAGTAGTGTTTTCTGCCCAAGAGAGGAAGAAAACAATGCCAAAGGCGTGAGAAGTAACCTAATGATTCATGTGGCTAAATATAGGTACCTTAAAAATAACCCTGCTAGAATCCCATGTAACATGTCATATTATATTTATTTAATATGTTAGTTCTTTCTGTAGCTAAGGGTGATATGCTAATGTGAAGTATGAATGTTATCTGTTATTTTTACTTTATATTAAAAGTAATATGTCACCTTATAGCCACTTTCACATGGTCATTATTAAGTTAATAGTTTGCATCAGTATTCATAAGCCAACACTAGGAGCTGAACCTATGGTTCAAAAGAAAAATGGAAAGATTTGTGCCTCTTCTGTGTTATGGACCCACTCCCAGTTTTGGCTTAAAAATACTGGTGAAACTACTGACCGCGTGAAAGTGGTCTTTTCTTTACTCCTACAACAATCCTATTAGTGCCAGAATATTATATACTATATGCTATTGGACTTTTACTGCAAATACATCTAACTTCAAAGTGTTTAGAACCTTTAAAGGGGTTATGCCATGATTGATATAAAAATGAAAATCAGATATCATATAGTACATAACAATTTCTTTCTAACAAAGCTAGAACCAGCCCTGTACCTCACATGGATCCAGAGATCTCCCCATTCATTGCTCCAGATTTATTTCTGGTTGGCAGCTCAGGAGCATGTCCTTTCTGTAGCAGCTCTCTCCCTATAACAACTCAGTAAGCATGCTCGTTTTGTTGAAGCTCTTTTCCCGATCACAGTAATGGGGTGTATCTTTCCTGCTGCAGCTTTTTCTCTAGATACCGTAGATACGGCTGGTGACTGAGTTGCCAACCGTCCAGAAATTTCTGGACAGTCCATAAAAATAGACAGCTTTTTTCCTGTGTCTGTGAATAAAAATAGATGTGTCTGGGAATTTTTTTGAGGCTGGTAGTACCTAGCTAGATGATTTTGGTGGTAATTAACATAATTTTAAGGCTCACAGTAAATGCTGATAATTAGGTTTTATCAGTATATTGAGCTATATACATGTACTAGCTGAAGGACCCGGCTTCGCCTGGGTATATTTGATCTATTTCATTTAATGTTTGTGTGTGTGACATAAAAAAAATATCGAGAGTGACCTCTACAGCAGCTCGCCCCTTATAACTGTGACCTCCACAGCAGCTAGAGTGGCCACTGTCTTCACCCCAGAAAGCCAGACCTCACCGGCCATTCCCCCAAACGTGAAACAGTGCCCTTGGTTACCATGAAGACACACCACTAAACATGAGGCCACGCCCCATGGCTCCGTGAACACACGAAGGAGAAGCTGCCTGAGAGTGAGCTACTGAAAGGGTGGACATCCCTACGTCCATCCAGGCACTGTGCTGGACTGAGGACAGGGAGCCAGACAACCGGACTGTCCAGCCTAAAGCTGGACAACTGACCACCCTAACATCAGCCTGCCCCTAGGGTGGCCAGAGGTCCAGTTTTAGGCTGGACAGTCTGGCTTTCAGACTCCCTGTCCACTGTCCGGCGCAGTGCCTGGACAGACACAGGGATGTCCACCCTTTCAGTAGCTCACGCTCAGACAGCTTCTCCTCCGTGTCTTCATGGAACCAGGGGGCGTGGCCTCGTGTTTAGGGGTGTGGCTTCATGGGGACCGGTGGCACAGCTTCACGTTAGGGGAAGGCTGGACATTCTGGCTTTCAGACTACCTGTCCTCTGTCATGCACAGGGCCTGGATGGACACAGGGGGCATGGCCTCTTGTTTAGGGGTGTGGCTTCATGGGGACCGGTGGCACTGATTCACGTTAGGGGAAGGCTGGACATTCTGGCTTTCAGACTACCTTTCCTCTGTCATGCGCAGGGCCTGGATGGACACAGGGGGCGTGACCTCTTGTTTAGGGGTGTGGCTTTATGGGGACCGGTGGCATGGCTTTATGTTGGGGTAAGGCTGGACATTCTGGCTTTCAGACTCCCTGTCCTCTGTCATGCGCTGGGCCTGGATGGACACACGGATGTCCTTTTGAACAGCTCACTCTCAGACAGCAGCACTCTGCAGTCTGAGCATGAGCTGCAGGGAGAAAGTCACACTCCCTCCCACCCCTGCAGCTGACAGAAGTTGATTTTTACCTTCATTTTTTCAATCCCGGTCAGATGCGGAGTGGAAGGGGCGTGGCCTGACTGAGTCGGGGGCGTGACTTAGTGGGACCTGGGGGTCAGGCTTTTAAGTCCTTCTTTTGAAGGTCTCCTGAATTACAGGCCGATGCCATAGTAATTTCGGAAGGAAAGAGGAAAGAAAACATCTTTTATTACTACTGAACGGTAAATATATGAAATTCACATTATATGAGGTAATGATTGATGATGAGTAAGTCTAAAACATAAGTTATATTTAACCAGAATACCCCAGTGTCATCCACAGCGCTCTGCCCCTTTAAAGCAGATCTACAGCAGTGAACTGGCTAGGTTGTTATAGAAACCTGGTGTGTGTGTGGAGACTAACTGCCTGGAAGCTTCTATTGGCTGATAAGGGTCATGTGACCAGGCTTCTATTGGCTAATGCATTTTTTGGGAATATCTCAGGAACGGTACGTCCTAGAGAGTTGAAAACTGTTCTAAAACCTTCCCGGACACTTGATGTACATGTGTGCCAAATTTTGTGATTGTAGCTGCAGCGGTGCGGATTCCTTTAGCGGACATACACACACACACACACACATACACACACTCAGCTTTATATATTAGATTATTTGTAATCTTTATAATTCATTATGGTTTTTTATTCTGTCCATTAAAAAATGTTGGCTGTTTGTGATTTTGGGACAAGTTGTCTACAAAAAAAGAAGAATTTGGGTTGGCAAACCCGGCTGGTGGTAGTTTAACGATGGAACTGAGAAAGCTCAGTAGGTAGATGTGCACACTAGTTTACAGATTAAACACCAGGGGGAGCCATTATAATGAAGTAAAGAGAATATTTCACAACCAGAGCATTTTTGTTAAAGAAGGTAAATTATAAAAGTAACTTGTTTTTCATGCTGAATTATATTAAAATAACATTTGATGGTGGCACAACCCCTTTAACAAACGAAGCCGAACATAAATATTAGCATAAAACCTGATACTGCAAGGAAGTATTTTCTAATTGATTCTCTTTGCTCAGTTTTTTTTCTTCTAAAATTACATGTTATGTTGGAGTTCTGCGCTGGTAAAAAGGTTTATCTTATTTTTATTAATTGTAATTTTTCTTCATTAACTAAAACTCACTGGTGACTTAAAACTTTAAAAGGGTTGCCTGTCCTATCAAACCGAAGGGATTGACAAGATGTCTACTCAAACAAAATTATATCAGTGGGAACCATATATTGTTTCAAACTTGAGAAACCATGGTGACTGAAGCTAATCTCAGTAAACAGAAATAACTCCCATAACCTAAAAGGGCTTTTAAAACCAGACCCAAACTATGAGAAATATGTTACATGTCACAAAATCTCATTTACAGGGACTTTAGAAGTGAATATTGGATTCATTTTGATCTTTTGCTATTCATTATTTGTTGCCTTTTAATTATTGTTTTCTTCAGTGTTTAAAGTGACATTTCTAAAGGACAGATCTGAGTTCAATCTCTCTCAAAATTGGAAAAGAGCCTACAGGAATGTGGTGGCAGACTGTCAGGAATAGAATACCCTTCATCGACGGAGTAAAATATTCTTTATATTAATGCAAACAATATGAGATGTAGTCATTCTGGCAGACAATGTCCAAAAGTCAGATCCATTTCGAGAGGCAGTAACACATCATGAAAAACTAACCAAACCTTCAACACAATTTCATCACTCTCAGCCAAGAAAAGTAAAGGTCATTTATAACATTGAAAGCAATGTTTTTTTTAAATAACAATGTGTTTGCTCTTTTTTTTTTCTCTTTGAGGATACTAGATCTGACACAAAAGCCCATTATGGCCAATTTTGCAACCCTGCTTGTCGTTAAATTAGGATTACTACATTTGGCAAACTAGGTCATGTTTCTGATTCTCCCAAAATACTTCCACAAAAGGAAATGTGTAAAATTGACAAATCACGTGTCTCCTGAAAGCAAGCATAATAGGCTATCCTTAGACGTCTTTTTCCCCCCTTTTTTCAATGAACCCAATAGCTCACAGCTCAGTGGAGACTCACTAATGTCTGTCTTTTAATTAAGAATTTCAGATGAGGATTTGTTAGCTCATTGATTATACAGAACTAATTTATGGAAGTCCTGCCAAGTCAGTGATAGCATTTCTAGCTCTTCAGGAAGAACCAAAAATAAATAACAACCTTTTAGTTCAGTGAATTTTAACTACTCTTAGGGGTGGCAGAAAAAAATGTTATCTTTTTACTGTACAGCATCTAAATGGATTAGATTTCTAGGTAGGTATCCTTTTGGTATGCAGGAGTAGTGGAGCCCCTAATTTGCATCTCCTGCATCATCTGGATTGACTAATAGTCATATCCCTAGTCATGTTTGAAGGCTTTGTTTAGCGTTTGACGTTAAGGTACTAGACAGATGGTTTTCTTCCTTCTTTACGGTACCTAATTTGCATATTTTTCCCATGGAGCATTGCATACACACCTGAGTCTCTTTATTGAGAACCAGCACTCCCCAAAGCAACACTGAACATCATAAACAATATTTTTATTTTAAAAGAGTTGTCCAAAATTTTAATATTGATGAGCTATTCTCTGGTTAGGTCATCATTATGAGATTATTACCCCTGCCATTCAGCTGTTTGATTGTGCCTGTTCCTTTCCAACGCACCAGTGTCTGTTGACCTGCCTGGGTCAGCAGCCTCTGAATGGAGACTACTCCTAGAGGTAGTGACTTAGTGGCCCCTCCAGTGAAGTCCAAATCCCATACAGGGTTGAAACAGTCAATACCAGGAGACCACAAGAGCAGCCCCAAATCAAGTAAGTTTAGTGGTACAGTGGCTGCATTATACTCTCCTTGAGTAGTTGCATTTTATTTGCCTCTAATATTGTGATGTTTTTGACTTAACAGCAAAAATACACAGACTTCAACTTGTCAAGTGATTACACTTTAAGAAGGCAAAGGAATGCTTAATTATGTTTCTCTGTAGTGAGCTAATTTAATTTATTTGGTGTTTATGAGTTTGTTCATTCAATCAAGTGTTTAAGTCTGTATCCATTTTGGCTGATCCCTAAGTATACGATGATCATTTTTTATCTTTCTGTGAAAATATAAGAATTCTTTACTTATCATTAAACACAAGTCTCCAGATAAATAATTTCATTAGTAAAACTAATTTGTTTTAGCCAGTCTGCTGCCTCTCTTCCGGAGGGGTAACCTGAACATTAAGAAGATAACAAGTAGATCATTTACTGTTCAGTAAGCAGCCCATATCCCCAGCTAATTTATGAATTTCCCATCTAATGCTTTGGATGAAAAGTTACCTTACCTGAAATAAGTGGAAATCATTGCTGATGATTAACATTAACAATCCTTAGCTCAATGGTTTCCTCGTTCCACTATAAGCTATACTGGGAGCATCTCTATCAAGTTACTCCTCTTACCATTAATGTTTTTTATAAGTCTACGCAAGAGATATTCCATTTGTTTATTGCATTACTATACTGTAACTGAGCAACTATTATGACTGTAGTTTATATTACATTTGTGTTTTCTTTTAACAGTTCATGTCTATCTCTGTCTGTTTTTCTATCTACTGATGAAGCATAGAACACAGTTTTTCATGTAAATCTTTAGGATACCATTTGTGCATTATGTCAACTTAATAGGTGACTTTTTCAAAATGAGCATTGAGTAGAGATGAGAGAATCTCCTAAAATTTGGATCCCATTTGGAGTGATTTCATTCCCTCCCTCTTTGTTTCTCACTCCTGGATTCAGAACTTTTTAAAAAAAAGTTTTGTAAAATTTCCAAATTTTAGAATCCATTCGCTCAGCTCTGAGTTCTAGGCCACTCATTATGTAGGGTTTTAGTCTTTGAAACAGTAGTTACATTACTGGCCTGGAAAGAACATACTTGTATCATGCAGGTATATAACAGAGCCTTAACTTATATACGTAAAGCCAGGGGTGAATTGTTAAATTTGAGATTATGGAGATAAATTCTGTTGTGAATTTAGCAAAAATGACCTACAAGACTGCTGAGTCTAGTGATTGGCTGCAGTGTTGCATGGCACAAAACCACTGAGGACAGTGGTTGGCTGCAGTGGTGTAGGGACATCACTCCTGCAGCCAAAATATTACAACACAGCTGCAGCCTGGCAGAGAGGACATGGGGTGGTACTGGGTTGAAGAAACCTGAGTTCAGACAACCACTTTTGATAAGCATATACAGATGTAGCAGCCCTAGCGATCACTGTTTTCGCATAGCGTTGCTAACGAATTGCGACTTCTCCTCTTTCACTCCTTTGACTTGCAGTAAAAGTAAGCTAATTAGGTGAATTGGTACGCAGTAGCGTACAATGCATAGCATTAGCGTACAAATCATCAGATGCGTACTCTATTTACGATATTGTTCTGCGCTCACGCGATTCTCCTGTGATCGCTAGTGCTGCTACATCTGTATGCAGCAAATTATTAAACCAGCAGAACTGTAGAAAGGAAAAAAACAACTGTTAAATATTGATTTACCTTTTAGCAGGTGTGCAAATATAGGTAGCTAATGAAAAATGCTAGGAAGACCCCCAAGGCTAAGAGAGTTTCTGCTTTAAATTAGAAATGATGAGAAAGCTGCTGCCAAACACCTCTGGAAGTGGCTTATCACTTAGGAGAATAATAGAATGCAACATTGACTATGTTGGAGGGGAAGTGCCAGGAGTTCCCCACACATGCTTTTAGGTCTGTCCTGACAAAAATGGCTGGTTCAGACAATAGATTAATGTGTATTTGGGTCTTATGTGCTTTGACGTTCTAACCTTTCTGCTGCCTGAGGCAAAAACTGAAATGGCGCCCCTTCCCAATGCAAATTTTTTAACCTAACCCCTTTCTTTCAGCCCACTGCCCTTTGGTTTCCCCCACCTGTTGCTGCCTGAGGAGCTCACCTCACCTGGCCTCATTGGTGGTGCATCCCTTTTGTCTGGATTTTAATATTGATTACATATCCTTAGATTTATAAGGGCCTCACTATAGGCACTGCCTGTATAGAACACATTAAAATATTATCTTTAATAGTTAAACACTTAAAATTGGGAGTGGCTACCACCACACACTTAATAACAGGCTTAGTTTCAGTATCCTGGTGTGTTTTATTACATTATATCTCACACCACTATTTACTGAAATCACTAATGGGTCATGGTCTTTGTCCAATTATACACTTTTACGGACAGTTGTCAGACCTGACCTTTAAACATGGCTTTAGACATGGCCCTGGAGCTAGGTATCTATAGGGTAAGCACGTTCCTATACCATATCATCTCACTCTATAGTCCCTTATGTTTATCACCCACGCTCCCTGCGTTCATGTCTCCATATAATCAGCTGCTACTTTAGACTATACTTGTCCTAACAATGGCTCGACGCATTTCTTTACTAATGTTATAAGCATTTCATCAGGAGCCCACAAGACAAACAACATTCATGTGCTTCGGACGCTGCACGCCTCTGATGGCGTGCGTGCAGCTCAGTAGCAGAGCGGCTCTGGGATGGCCGTAGCGCGGCCGATTCCCGCCGCATCTTTATCTCTTAAACCACGCCCACCCCTGGACCAAGCCTACTGGAAGGCCCAATAAACAGGGCTCTGCCGGATCTTACAGTGCGATGTGGTCACCGGGGATTGTATACTTAACTGAAGCAGTTTGACATCCAGCTGGGGATATGAAGTAATTAAGGCGTTGCATAAGGAACCGATACATTGTAACGTCCAAGATCCCTTATTTACTGTGTAATTAATAACTATCTGCCAGCGCTACAGGGTTTTAGAATGAACATTTGGGCATTGCACAGTGTTCTATATTCTCAACAGACATAGCATGATGCCATATTAATACACATCACTATATATATATGTGATGCATATAGGACATTAGTGCATTGGACCAATGGGACCATTGTATACATCTATAAAATAGGCCACCAAGGCCTCTTTTTATGGGGAATGATTTACTGTTTAATATTGGGAGAAACAAATAAACACCTATAGCAGCCCCATCTCCCATTTCTACTCAATAAAGCATGTATAAGAAATAAATTCATTAAGCCCCTTTGGTTTCACCGTACTCAGCATGAAGGTCCATTGTGCTTCTTTTTTCAGGAGCAATGTGTCCACATTGCCCCCCCTCAGTGGCATTTTGACATGTTCAATCCCTTGGAAACCCATGCAGTTTATTATTCCCGGATGGCATATTGCCACATGTTGTGCCACGGGGGTGTCCTCTGCTTTTTCTATGTCCCTCAGGTGTTCTCCAATCCTTCTCCTGAATTCTCTTTTTGTTTTGCCTACATATTGTTTCCTGCAGATGCATGTAGCTACATATACCACCCCCACTGTTCTGCAGTTAATGAACGATTTTATCATATAACTGCGTCCGGTTGTAGAACTCGTAACCATGTGTGCCATATACCATGCATCTAGTATCCGTATCCACATGGGGTCCTGGCTATGCCTGTATGTCTTTGAGTTTGTCCTGTCTGTCATGCTCCTTGTATCCAGTTTCACAGGGGTTCCTGGCAATGTTTGTGTTCTGGTTACTTGTCTGAGCAGTGTCCCATGTTGCATGTTTGCTTGGGTTCCTGTTCGCCCGTGTTCCTGGTTTTGTTTCTTGCCTGGACCACTGTTGTTATGCACGAACGACTGTTTCCTTGAAGGTTTCTTCCAAGTGTATCAGGACCATCCCAGGAGGTAGTGGTCCGGTTGCTCCCCTGTGGCGAAGACCAGATACCTATATAGGGCTTGAAGGGTGAAAACCAGGGGAGCACCTGAATAACTCCCTTAGGATTTGGCCCTAAGTCAAATTGGACACTTGGCCCAGTGGTTCTACATCTGCCCCTGTTTCCTACCTGTTTGTCCAGGATCGTAACAGTTGTTTTCGGTTGGTACGTGTTTAATAAAGTACGTGTTTTGGTTTATTATTGTTTGTATGTTCTGCGAACACTGGAGTTTATTCGCTTGTGAAATGTTCAGGGGATCTAGTGACCATAGAACATGACAGTGGCACTATACAGATAGATTTAATTTCATAACTCAGTGGCTATACTAAATGTTTAATTATATGCAATTACAAAAGTATTCAGATCCAGGAGCTGTTTACAAAAATATAGAATACCCCTTTAAGAAGATAAAAATTAATACAGGCATAAAAACTATGAGTTTAAAGCCAACCTAGCAGTAGAAATTCACAAGGTTAAAGGGGTTGGCCACTTTGTTAGCACTTATTAAAACTATATAGAAAGTAGGGAGACATTAATAATATAATATATCTTCTTAAGCAGAGCTGCCTGGTTTTCTTGCTACTGGAAGCCATACCCCCTCTGTCCTGCTCTCACAGCTGCCTGTCTCGTCCATGCCTGCACGTGCTCCAGTCCATGGCTGAAGGAGTCTGCTGCTCTCTGGGTCCTAGAGGCACCCTAGAGGCACCCTCTGCTGTGACTGCAGTCCTGGCTATACAGGGCTTACATGGGCTTAGCAGGGACACTTGTTAGAAGCTGAAATAAAGAAACTTTGCAGGAGAAAGAGAGACTGAGGACAAGCTGTGATGGACCTCACTGACTGCAGTGATGTAGCAGAGCCAGGAAGGTACTGTGGACAACAAAGTGTGAGCAATCCTAGTGTCTGTCATGTCTATGGCCACTGTGCAATGTGATCTTATCACTGACATGTTTATTCCAGCCAGACTAACAGGTCAGAAGCTTTAACCCCTTCTGAGCTGTCAGTATGGTTGAGGTCAGTGATATCAGCAGCAGTCACTGGTCTCATCTGTAAATATGTGCCCTCTCCTTCCTGCTCACTGTATATAGTGATATATGATGCCCCCCATACAGTGATATGTGACCCCCACCACTGTATACTGTATATAGTGATATCTGACCCCCTGTATACTATATACAGTAATAGTTGACCCACCACCTTACACTGTATATACTGATGTGTGATGCCCACCATTGCATATAGAGATCAGTGAACCTCTGTAAAGTGACCCGGTTTATACTGTATATACAGATGTGACCCCCTGTACATTAAATATAGTGACGTGTGACCCCTTGTACATTATATATAGTGATGTGTGACACCCTGTACATTATATATAGTGATGTGTGACCCCCTGTATATTATATATAGTGATGTGTGACCCCTGTACGTTATAGTGATGTGTGACCCCCTGTACATTATATATAGTGATGTGTGACCCCCTGTACATTATATATAGTGATGTGTGACCCCCTGTATATTATATATAGTGATGTGTGACCCCTGTACGTTATATATAGTGATGTGTGACCCCCTGTACATTATATATAGTGATGTGTGACACCCTGTACATTATATATAGTGATGTGTGACCCCCTTTATATTATATATAGTGACGTGTGACCCCCTGTACATTATATATAGAGATGTGTGACCCCCTGTACATTATATATATTTATATATATATATATATATATATATATATATATATATATATATATATAGAGAGAGAGAGAGATATGTGACTACACTCATTTTCCCTTTTTCCGCAGATTAAGGGTAGTCATATATTCATAGATGATTGATGGGCTGTCAGCTGGGAGCAGGTCGTGTGATGATAGACAGGAGGTTCCTCTGTATGTGAGCAGATCAATTTGTACAAATTCATTCATCAGAGTTCTTGTGTAACAATGGTCTGCCCCCCGCTGTACAGCCCGCCTCCTCCGGAAGTCCGTGCACCTAAACAGAAATCTATGACAGCTCAGAGCTGCCATTGATTTCTGGCTTCATTTGAGTCCGAAAACTGGTGAAAATGGACATAAATTTGTTGGGGTGACTGGTCACACCCTCTCTCTGCCATTGTCACGCCCTTTAAAAAAAAGCGCAGTTAAAAATTTGCAAACACATAGTTTGCAACTTTTTAATGCCACTTTTTAGGAACAAGGGAAATTATAAATTTTCCCCTCATTATGTTCATGGCTTACATACAGTGGCACAACTAGAGATGACTAGGCCCCACAGCAAATTTATGAACAGGTTAACCCCTTTACTGTTTGGACTGGGGCATTCTTTCTATTGCTCTGTCTGTACAGCAGTTATTTACTGATAACTGAGTTATTGATATTATCTAAGGGGCTCTTGTCTCTATGGGAACACATGTGACTGCTCCTATGAACATACTTGCTGCAATGCATGCTGGGATATTTACTTTCACTTTGCAGCTGCTCCTCCCACACAGCCTGTCTGAGGGAGCTCTTCAAGTGAAGTGTGTCATGGTGAACAGGTTAGATAAATGACATACAGCCAGTATATGTCACCTGATATAAATATTTCATTGTGTTGGCTATTTTCTGGGGCAGTTTGGATTTTTGATACTTAGGGTGGCCAACCCATTTAAGTCAAAAATTGTCTGCACTCTGGCTGAAGAATTTATTTTATTAGCGCAAATACAAATATTTGATAAATACATCATTTTTCAACATAAACTCCCTGCTTTTCAGTACACTTTGTCCATCTGTCAACAAACTTTTGCATTCCCTTATTAAAAAAAATTTTTAGGCTGAGCTGCGAGCCAGGAATGCACCGCTGTCTTTGCCTAGTCATCAGATGTGACTGTTCCTTCATCTTCAATTTGCCACATAATTCACTGTCACTCATCTATCCAACAGAATTAATTGACATGCACGCTCAATGTTGTCATTAGTCATAGACGTGGATGGGCGTCCAGCTCCTTCTTCATGGCTGACACTAGTGTGACCTTGAACTTCTCTATCCATAGTTAGGTGATAAGTAGAGATGAGCGAAGTTATTGAAAATGTGATTCGGCTCCTTCGCCGAATTTCACAAAGAAATGCACACTTCTTTGTATATAGCTGGCACCAGTGTCAGGGAATAGAGATGGCGCCGCCACCTGTCATTGAACCCCTCAGATTCCATGTCCATTTCTGATTGCAGCATTTGAGATTAACGTTGAGGGCCTCCGGGATTAATCCTGTATAAAAATAAAATACCTTATCCATTTGATTGCATAGAGGCCGCCACGGCTATCTTGATTGTAGACACCACGCAAAATCTCACGGATGACGTGATGACCTCTACATGCTGGCCAGCGCGGTGACCTCATAGGTTACTGCACGCAAGATTTCACGCGGTATCTTCAATCAAGATGGTCTCAGCAGCTTTATCATGTGCAAATGGATTTTTTTTTGTTTTTACCGCTATTTCAGGGAAAATTGATTTGTTACTATGAAGCACAAGGAAATTTGATTTCGTAGTAAATCAAATTTTTTCTGAAATTCTCATCAAAGTCCACTTCAGATACTTCGCTCAACACTAGTGAAACATATGGGATTGGCGGTGAGGGGATTTGGACTGCTGGGATACCACACAAATTTGAGAACAAAGGGATCCCGCGACCCATTTCTTAATGGATTGCTAATGTGCTTGTCAGTCACCCTGTCTATTCATTTGTATGGGACTGGGTAAGTGCTGTCTATGTCAGGCCCATACAAGTAAATGGAGCACTGGGCCAATATGCACTTCATTCAGAGAGGGCACTTGGGGACCCTTCATTCTTGGGGGCCTTAGCAGTTTGATCCCCCTGACCTGGTCCTTTTCATAGGTGATAAATAATTTTTGTGGGATAACCACTTTAATATCTTGCTTGAAATTGTTTGATGTTACAACACCAGGCTGCCGTACTGTTAGGTTTGGATATGTCCCCTTCTGATATTGGTCATCTACTGCATTACTATAAAGACCCTACATCCATGTGCATACATATATACGACTGTCACTTCTGAGAGTAGGATGTAGATATTGCACTAAATAAAACTCCAAGGTGTATATGTCAGGAGAAAACTTTCCTTGTTTAAAATGTTAAATAATAAACCAAAAATGGGCCTCAGATGAACAGATTTGCTTCAAGTAATTGTCTAAATACTTCTGTTTACTTTGAAGAATGTGCTATAACCTTTTCTGATGGTGATAACATTTGCTGCAATCATGATAATGTGTAAAATGTGTTTGTTGATTTTTTTTTTTACCATTTCGAAGACAAGAAACAATAGCAATGTTGTGCACATTGTCTTTTTTTCTCTACGGACTTAACAAGATGAAGTCTCGCACACTGTCTTGAAAAATTGCTATAATTTACTGTCTTACATTAACATCTATTTTCCTGCTGAGAATTGATGTAGCATAAAGAGCTGTGAATAGTAATTTTACCTGGGAAAAATACAATATATTGACATTAGTCTGGAGATGTATCTTTCACAACATGTGTTCATAGGAAAAGAATACTGTAGCTTAGCTAGCAAAGCTGTATGTATTAGAATTAATCAAAGGTAGAACTAAAGTCTGACCATGGGGGTGTGTATATAATTTTCTAAAATTGATATCTGATATTTTTAAATGAACAATATATATCAAGGCCTGTCTCACTATAGGTATTGAAGATTTATCATATGTCATCAATATCCAATTGATGGAGAATTGTGACTCTAATATAATGTAATCTCTAGAATGAAGAGCAACAACATTTCAAATGCATAATGCCACCTTGGCCCCTGAAGTTTTAACTTTTTGGGGGAACAATTCTTCACCCAATAATTGTCAGTCTCCAAAACAGCAGAGTGAAGCAAGAGGAGTCAAAATGGCACAAAGCCTTCTTAACAGTCAGATCGTTTCCAATAAGACATTGCTGGAATATCCTAGCAATATGTCATCAATGTCTTTGGTGAGACATCCCATAAACCTAAAAACAGAAATGTAAGTTTAAAACCAAGTTCAATGTCATTTTTTACAAATTGCAAATCTATTTCCAAAGTGCAATAAACAGGCTGAGTTGAAATTGGAGCCCTGAGCAAAAAGAAGAGAAGCTACCTATTCCATTTTTAGGCGGTGTTAGGGTACGACCACACGGCACAGTCTTGATCTGGTCGGGTTGCGGCCATGCTGCAGTTAAGATCCGCCTGGCCAATTAGCCTGCAGATCATTTAACTAATGGAGACTGCACTATATAGTCAGTCATCATTGTTAATGGCCTCACGGCAACTTTAATACCGTGCAACCATTAACAATGAAGACCGACTAAACAGTGCGGTCTTCATTAGTTGAATGAAAGGCAGTTGTGGGCTAATTGGCTGAGCGGGTCTTGACCACAGCAAAGCTACAACTCGACTAGATCACAACAATGCTGTGTGGGCGCACCCTTACTTGGAATTTTTTGTCTACATAATGGCATGGCACACAGTGCAACGACAAAACTGGCACATAAAGTCTACCATATAGCATCTAAATACTCTGCATCGTGTTAATACTCCCTTAAATATATAGAGAGAGCACATATAACATTACAGTATTATTCAACTATCACCATATATATCACTAGTTGTTCCTATTTTGTTCTCAGGGTTGCCATCCTTGCATTCTATCCTACTGCATTAGAAATCAACCTTAAAATGGTCAGACTCCATAAAGGCTTATAATTGCACCCTTATATCTGTTTTTTGAGCTTTTTTTCCTCCTCAGTAAACCAGACAGGGCTAAATAGCTCTAATAGAAAATTCAATAAACACAAGTCAAGCACTTATCTCTTAATTAAAAGTACCTTAGAAAATAGTAGAGCAGGACCTCCAATTACAAAAGAAGATAAAATAGAAGCTTCAGGTAGATACCGTACAGCGCGCACTTATTAGTTTAATTTTTCATTTCCCAGTAAGTATCCTCATGGCTCATTCCTGGCATACAGTACATCCCCATGTACAGAGCTGTCTCCCTCGATTACACAACAATACATTATGAAATAATGATGGTGATTATTAGTGATGATCGAGCACCGCGGTGCTCGGGTGCTCGGGTCGAATACTAGGTGGTGATCGAGTGCTCGACCGAGCACCCGAGCACAATGGAAGTCAATGGGAGAACCCGAGCACTAAACCAGGCATCCCCTGCTCTGAAGAGGGGAGGGTGTCTGGTTCATAGGGAAAGATGAGAAAATGGTGGAAACACCACTGAAAGGGTTTGGGAACAGCATGGGGAGGATGTCTGGATGCATCTTGGACTCCCAAGTATTTAGGATGGTCAGACGTTATACAACAGATGTAGCGCAGGAATTATATCGCTGTCACTAACGGCAGAAAAAATTACACTTAATGTCACAGGCATTTAGGTTGTTCAAATGTTATGCAGCAGACGTAGTGCAGGGAATGTCGCCTTGATTAGCGGCAGAAAAAATGACACCGGATGTCAGGTATATAGGATACAGAAACGTTATAATGCACAGGCTGTGCAGGTGGTGTTAGGCAAACTTGCGTTATTTTTGCCCCAAAAGAAAAAAATATATTGTAGCCAGATATAACAACAGTCCTTAAAAGGACTTTTGAGTCTTTTAAACAGAACAACTAGCCCTGCCTAGCCAAATCCTATCCCTACACTATCTGTCCCTCCTTGCGCAAACGTTATACAGCAAACGCAGCACAGGTAATGTCACCTTGATTAGCTGCAGAAAAAATAGCAACGAATGTCAGGTATATAGGATACAGAAACGTTATAATGCACACACTGTGCAGGTGGTACTTAGGTCAGGCAACCTTGTGCAATTTTTGACCCCCCCCCCAAAGAAATATATTGCAGTCAGATATAATAGCCCTTAAAAGGGCTTTTGGGTCTTTTCAACAGAAAATCTAGCCCTGCCTAGCCAATTTCTATCCCTACACTATCTGTCCCCTCCTTGCAGCAGCTCTCCCTGACTAAGACTGAGCCGGGTCACATGTCACCGGGTGGTATATAGCACCCGATGACGCGTTCCCGGCCAGCCAATCACTGTAATGCCAGTAGCCAACATGGCTACGGCATTACAGTGAATGCCAGTACCTCCCCGCACACTGATTGGCTGCATAGCATGCTCACTCAACACTAGTGATTATTATTAGAATTATTACATTTCTAGTTGCCTTCAAAATCTGCATGCAATATTGCTAATCATACCTGTCCAACTCTTGCAAACATATTGTGTTTTATATATGAAAAATGTCAGACAGAAACCTGAAGGTATCTTGTAGGATAGTGATTTGTTTTCTATGGACAGCTTCTCCACTTTTTGTCTCAGTTTCTATATATAAAACTAGAGATGAGCGAATTGATTCTAAACTAATTGAACTTAACTCAAATTTTGTAGGTGCTCAAATTGGATCCAAGTATGATTTTTTGTGATTTGATCACGGTGAAGTTTGGGGAGAGAGAGAGGAAGAAACTAATACCATTAAAAATGGTGAAAATTTAACCTCAAGAGAGACAGGTCCTAAGAGAAACTAAAAAAATTAAAAATGGTGAAAATTTAACCTCAAGAGAGACAAGTCCTAAGAGTACATAATTTATTTTTTAAAACTTTATTGCAAGCAAAATATATGTCCGCTATTTACATATTCAATTATTAAGAAACTTCAAATCCTTTCCGTTCTTTTAATCAGCTTTTTACATGTTTTATATTTAGATGGTATCCAGCGCTATAATTAAACAAGATATGTAGGTCACCCAATTGGTATCAACGCTCAACAATTTCAGAAAGTATTTTTTTATTTCCACTGGGAGCAAAATCTGATATACCAAAGAAAAAAATCCAAATTTCAATAGACTTATTGAAAGCAACAACAGACTGTGCTACCATGTTTAATTAGATGTAGTTATCTGCATGTTTTCTGACAATAAAAATGAATTCAGGATATTTTTAGAAATGCATCCAGCTCAGTGAATCTCACTTGAACTTAAGTGTCTTTGTACTGTAGTTTTGAGCAAGGACAGACAGATTTTATATGGTACATAAAATAGATGAATAAGTAACTATAATATATATATATATATATATATATATATATATATATATATACTGTATATATACATACTGTATATATATATAGTCACTATATATATATATATATATATTGCATTTAGGTTGTTCAAATGTTATGCAGCAGACGTAGTGCAGGGAATGTCGCCTTGATTAGCGGCAGAAAAAATGACACCGGATGTCAGGTATATAGGATACAGAAACGTTATAATGCACAGGCTGTGCAGGTGGTGTTAGGCAAACTTGCGTTATTTTTGCCCCAAAAGAAAAAAATATATTGTAGCCAGATATAACAACAGTCCTTAAAAGGACTTTTGAGTCTTTTAAACAGAACAACTAGCCCTGCCTAGCCAAATCCTATCCCTACACTATCTGTCCCTCCTTGCGCAAACGTTATACAGCAAACGCAGCACAGGTAATGTCACCTTGATTAGCTGCAGAAAAAATAGCAACGAATGTCAGGTATATAGGATACAGAAACGTTATAATGCACACACTGTGCAGGTGGTACTTAGGTCAGGCAACCTTGTGCAATTTTTGACCCCCCCCCAAAGAAATATATTGCAGTCAGATATAATAGCCCTTAAAAGGGCTTTTGGGTCTTTTCAACAGAAAATCTAGCCCTGCCTAGCCAATTTCTATCCCTACACTATCTGTCCCCTCCTTGCAGCAGCTCTCCCTGACTAAGACTGAGCCGGGTCACATGTCACCGGGTGGTATATAGCACCCGATGACGCGTTCCCGGCCAGCCAACAACAGACTGTGAAAGCAACAACAGACTGTGCTACCATGTTTAATTAGATGTAGTTATCTGCATGTTTTCTGACAATAAAAATGAATTCAGGATATTTTTAGAAATGCATCCAGCTCACTGAATCTCACTTGAACTTAAGTGTCTTTGTACTGTAGTTTTATATATATATATATATATATCAGTCACTTCAGCAAGTGGCATTTATCATGTAGAGGAAGTTAATACAAACCACTTACTAATGTATTGTGATTGTCCATATTGCCTCCTTTGCTGGCTGGATTAATTTTTCCATCACATTTTACACTGCTTGTTTCCATGGTTACACCCACCCTGTAATCCAGCAGTGGTGCTCGTGCTTATACACTATAGGCTCTTTTCAGGTAGCCGGGACTCTTTTCCAGGCCCAGTCTACAATGATTGTGATCTTTGTTCTCGGAAACCACTTACTTTTCACTTTTAACAGACCGCTGACATCAACTCACCTGTCTCTAATTCATTCTGGCATTAGTATGGGCATCGTAAAGTTGATGACAGGTTCCCTTTAAGTCCCTCTGAACTGCAGCAGGCAGTGTGACAGACTTAAATCTACAGCAGTTCCCTTGCTGGCTTAGATTTAAGACATTTTCCACGCCAAAAATAAAATGACAAATTAGATAATTGCGGTACAAGAAAATCTGTGACTTTTATTCACAAAAAAAGTGGCATATAAGAGTTAATAAATATCCATCAAAATCTTTGCATAATACACATTACTATATAATATATGTAATAATGAATAGTAACATAGTAACATAGTTTATAAGGCTTAAAGACATCTGTCCATCCAGTTCAACCTATTATTCATGCAACATGAAGACTGCAATGTTGCATTGCAACTTTGTTTCTAATGATAGTCAATGGGGTCATAGAGTGACAGATGACATGCTGTGACTGCAACAGTTGCAAAAAATTAATCTTTTGGATTTTTTGTCTCGTAGACCACAATGCAAAGTCTTGTGTAACTGCAGCTTGCCTGAAATTTTTCTGTGATTTACAATTTAATAAAAAGACATCTTAAGTAAAATAGAAATTGGAAAGACACAATGTTTCTTTTTTATTGAAATGTAAAGGGGTTTTCTGAGATTTTCATACTGATGGCCTATCTACAGAATAGAAAAAGAAGGCAGGATAGCACGCCTAGTTTGGTGAGCAGCAGGTGCATGTTTCCGGGGGAGTGGTAAGTTCCCTCATAGAGATCAGATAATTGGCAAACATATGAAAATGGGATGGAGACAGCACGTTCTCAAGTGAAGATTTATTTCCAGATGTTACTTTTGGCTAGTAAAGCCTTTTTCAAGCTTTACTAGCAGAAATGTAGAATCTGGAAATAAATCTTCACTTGAGGACATGCTGCCTCTATCCGATTTTCCTATGTTTGCCTAATATCAACAGAATAAGTCATCAATATGAGTTAGGGTCCGACTACTGGCACTCCCCACAGATCAGCTGTTTGATTAAGCTGCAGCTTTCTCACAGCTCACCAAGCAAAGTGCCATTTATTGGATAGCGGCTCTACTTGGTCTCACAGCTCTGTGCCAGTCACTTGAATGGGACTGAATTGGGCTTAGGCATGTGACGCCTAAGTGCTCACCAAGCACCGCATTCTCTTCATACAGCTGATCGGTGCTGGTGCTGGTAGTGCTGAGGATAGGATATCAACATGAAAATCCCAGAAAAATCCTTTAAGTGAAATGAATAAAAATAGGGGACAAATAAATTTCAGCATCCAATTTGTGAAACCATAATTTAATTAAATAAATACATTTTTTCGACCATATTGTTTAGAGAATAAATTTTAGTTGTAAAATATAATTCAATACCATTCCACTTCAGAAATACTATGAGGGAATTTATCATGAACGTAATATTTGAAATTAATTTTGTTTGAGACTGCATTAGCCTGCTGTGCGCCAAATTTGTCAAACTGTGCATGATCTTTGTTAACTTTGGTGCCTTTTTAAACCCAATGCTTTTGTCTAGAAATGCTATTACAGTTATCTTACGCCACACCCATGGTAGAGTGAGATTGCTTCTTTTTTCGCAACTTAAAAAAATTAAAATCACAGTGATAAATCTGGAGTGAAGCTAATTAACATAGCTAACCATGTGAGAGGTGTAAAAATGCAAAAGGTTGCACATTTCTCACGCAAATGAGCCCAAAAATTATTTAGCGACCTTTTAATGCCAGAATTCTGAAGTGCATTGCTTGATAAATCACCCCTATATCTTTTTACCTACAGACATACTGTATATATCAGATATATATTAGGCAGATATATTAACTTGAATAATAGCCACATGTGAGTATGTGTGGCTCTTAGCAAATGGCCTACAAAATATTTTACACTGGATATCATGTCCAGCTACTATTGAGATACAGATTTTACTTTTGTACTGCAAATATGTCACATATTTAAAATGTGGTTTTGACAAACTGAAAACTAAATGACAGCTCTGAAATATTTCTGATCTTAGGGCTAGACGCATGCTAATGTTTTCAGTGGATGACATAAAGATGATAAGAGCAATATGACTTTTACATTTAGTATGGATGACATCTCTTAACTGGATAGTGAAGCCTATATATATATAATATAAAGCTGAGTGTATGTGTGTGTGTATGTCCGCTAAAGGAATCCGCACCGCTGCAGGTACAATCACAAGATTTGGCACACATGTACATCAGGTGTCCAGGAAGGTTTTAGAACAGTTTTCAGCTCTCCAGGACGTACCGTTCCTGAGATATTCCCCAAAAATGTATTAGCCAATAGTAGTCTGGTCACATGACCCTTATCAGCCAATAGAAGCTCACAGGCAGTCTCCACACACCAGGTTTCTATGACAACCTAGCCAGTTCACTGCTGTAGGTCTGCATTAAAGAGGCAGAGCACTGTGGATGACAATGGTAAAGGGGTATTCCGGTTACCATAAATATAATTTATGTTTTAGACTAATTCATCATTAATCATTACCTCATATAATGTAAATTTCACATATTTACTGTTCAGTAGTAATAAAAGATGTATTCTTCCACTGCTAACCACCTTCCTCCTAAATTACTATGGCATAGACCTGTAATTCAGGCCACCGTCAAAAGAAGGACTTAAAAGCCTCACCCCCTGATCCCACTAAGTCACGCCCCTGACGCAGTCAGGCCATGCCCCTTCCATGCCGCATTTGACCGGAATTAAAAATATAGGTAAAAATCACCTTCTTTCAGCTGCAGGGGTGGGGAGAGGGTGACTTTCTCCCTGCAGCTCATTGCTCAGACTGCACAGTGCTGCTGCTGAGAGTGAGCTGTTCAAAAGGACATCCCTGTGTCCATCCAGGCCCAGCGCATGACAGAGGACAGGGAGTCTGAAAGCCAGACTGTCCAGCCTAAAACCGGACCTTTAGCCACCCTAGGGGCAGGCTGATGTTAGGGTGGCCAAATGTCCGGCTTTAGGCTGGACAGTCCAGTTTTCTGGCTACCTGTTCTCCGTCCGACGCAGTGCCTGGACAGACACAGGGATGTCCACCCTTTCAGTAGCTCACACTCAGACAGCTTCTCCTCTGTGTCTTCACGGAGCCAGGGGGACATGGCCTCATGTTTAGTGGTGTGTCTTCATGGGAACTGGGGGCGCTGTTTCACGTTTGGGGGAATGGCCGGTGAGGTCTGGCTTTCTGGGGTGAAGACAGTGGCCACTCTAGCTGCTGTGGAGGTCACAGTTAAAGGGGCGGGCTGCTGTAGAGGTCACTGTTAAAGGGGCAGGCAGCTGTAGAGGTCACTGTTAAAGGGGTGGGCAGCTTTAGAGGTCACTGTTAAAGAGGTGGGCAGCTGTAGAGGTCACTGTTAAAGGGGTGGGCTGCTGTAGAGATCACTGTTAAAGGGGTGGGCTGCTGTGGAGGTCACTGTTAAAGGGGTGGGCAGCTGTAGAGGTCTCTGTTAAAGGGGCGGGCTGCTGTAGAGGTCATTGTTAAAGGGGCGGGCAGCTGTAGAGGTCACTGTTAAAGGGATGGGCTGCTGTAGAGGTCACTGTTAAAGGGGCGGGCTGCTGTAGAGGTCACTGTTAAAGGGGCGGGCACTGTAGAGGTCACTCTCGATATCTTTTAACGACACACACACACAAACAGTAAATGAAATAAATTAAATATACCCGGGCGAAGCCGGGTCCTTCAGCTAGTATATATATATTTTAAATATGAATTTCTTAGTAAAATAAAAAAAAATGAAAATAAAATTTAGAACAGTCATATATGCATGTTAAAAGGGTCGTCTGGCCTTGGAGTTGACTACTGGGGCACTATAAGGGCATTATTACAACTGAGTTTTGGTATGTGGTTCTGCTGGGGTATTTTGTACCTCACTATGGTATTGCTGACCCATGTACTTGGTATTGCTGGTCCCATAACTCCTCCAATTATGTTGACTCTTCCTACTTCATCTGCATCTTCTGTCAGTTTGGACCTGTCTAAAATATATGGCGATATACGTTTTTTTTTCCCTAGGGCCACTTTAGATCCCCCTTTCAACCCTTGTCTCTGAATGAGATCTGGAATCCTACTGATTGCTGTTGGTAACTCTTCCAACATGTCTCTCATGTTGTTGAATTTTGGCACTAGTTATACTCTTTTTACAATTACGAGATGGAAGTATTGTCATGGACATCAGCTTGGTTTAGATTAAAATATATTCCTCTAAGAGACATTTATTTTCACAAGGACATAAAAGTCAAAATGAATTAGTGAACACTGAAAGGAAGCTACCAATTGTAAAAGAACAGGATTGAAAATCACAAATAGGTCATGTAAGACTTACCGAGATGGTCAACACAGCTTGACAAAGTCTGAAGAAACAGTAAACAATTGACTGATCAAGGGCAAATCTTGAAAAGCAGAACAAATTGACACAAAATCACTTTGATCACAGTCGTATTTTCCCAGTGTCTAGTTAAGAGGATTTTTTTTTAAAGTTGGTTACTTTTATAGGAGTATTAAATCAATGTTATGATCGCAATTGGAAGTTATAGTCTGAGTGCAGCTTTATATATTCTTGTACAAAAATATGACACATCTCTATAAGTAATGAGCAGTATAATGGTACTGAGCATCCCGTTGTGATATACTTTATCTCAGAGTAGTTATAAACAGAATATGTATATTTAATAGAGTACAAGAGATTATGTGAAAAACATTTTAACATATATATATAGATAGATTCAGTATATCAATATCAGTAATTCATTTAAAAAAGTATTTTTGTGACCTTGTGCTAAAATAAAATAAAAAATCTATCAAGTTTTTCCTCATCATTCTGCACTCAGTACTTCATAATGAGAAAGTAAAAACAGAATTTTTGAAATCTTTGCTAATTTATTAAAAAGGAAAAACTAAAGTATTGTAGAGCCAACTCTATACCACACATGGATCCATAGATCCACCCATTCATTGCTGTGCCAGATTTATTTAATCTGACAGGTCAGAGGACATGTCTTTTCTAAAGGGTTTTGTCCTTTCTGCTACAGCTCTCTTTTTATAAATGAAGATAAGTCTGATGGCAGTTGAAGGATTGAACTGAGCAGATAAATAAGGAAAAGAGCAAATAGAAGGTGACGCTATACAAATATATTTTATTGAATAACTCAGTGGCTATAGAGAATTTTTAATAACTTACTATTGCAAAAGTATTCAGCTCCAGGTGGTGTGAAATTGTAGGATATTTTTGTGAGACAGCTGCTATAAGGATATTAAAATCAATCAGCATGTTAAAACATGAGACTTTTTTTTATTATTGTTTATTTTACCAAAAACTCATATTATTAATCTTTTTCTAACACTACTAGACAAAGACTAAGTAAAGACCACTTTGTCCCAGCTCTCATACAGTATGTTCCAGACCACACCGCCAGCTCTGCAGTGTGGCAGATTTCCACTTCTTCTGTTGTCCTCCAGATGGCTTCTTTCCTAACCCATGGTGATGGGCATTTTCAATTCAATTCACTGCTGTGATGAGCGATTTGCTTAACGCATATCTCCATATACTGTAGTACCTCTGTACTAGGGACAAGTGAATCAATAATAAAAAATTGATTCATCTCATTAGCAACAGTTCTTCACCTGTGAGGGTTTGTCCCCATTAGTAAAGAAGTGATCACCAGACTGTTAATTGACAGGGCTGGACTTCTCGACCAGCCTTGACAATCTTGGCCCTATGTTTTACTGTTCATGCATAGCTTCCAGGAAATGTAGTAGCGCATGGGCAGTCGCCGCTCTAGTAGCAGATGCTCTGGACCAGATTGTCAGAACCAGGCGAGATGTCCGGCCCTGTCGATGAGCAAGCAGGTGGGACAATCCCTTACAGGTGAAGAACTCTTGCTAATGAGACAAATCCATTTGATAGAATTGATTCTCTCATCCTCACTCTGTACGGTTGCACATGATATCACTAAAATAAAGGAGTGATCTCACAAAGGCAACTTTTTTTCATCTAGAAGCTGGCTCATTGGGCCAAGTAGAAGCCAGCTCATTAGGTATGGTGGCTTTAACCTCAGTAGGGGAAAAATAGTATTACTTGCCAATGCCATCCATTCAGTTGAGTGATGGGCTGTGTAATGCACAAATGAGAGTGTGAGAGTGTGAGCTGTTGTAACACAGAGCCTCTCAAGTTAAATTCATAGCATTTTAAAGGTACAATTTTCTAAAGAATGTAGCTATTTAATTAGCTTTTTTTTAAATACTAGAATGTGTTGTTTGAAATTTAGTTCAGCGTTTTTGCTCTTTCAAGAATCTGGTTTGGTGGTCTTGAAAGAATGTTAGTTAATGTCAGTAAAGTGTCTAAGTTTAACCCAAATAGATAAGATCTTAAAGAATTTTGTATGATTCCTGTTCTCTCCGAATGCAAATCCACCATTCTATACATCTGATCAACTTTATCTATCCATTATTGGGTTGTTGAGGATGCCATTGGTCTCTAGGATAAGGCATCTTACACATGACTATCTGTATTTCAGTCTGCAAACCACAGAAAATATGGATAGCTTCCATATGCATTAAGCACAAGGTCGAAGGCTATGCAAATCGTGGAAGTAGCAGGTGTTCGGCAAGATCTGCAGAGGGTCAAATTTTTAAGCACCTGGCTCTAATCTATGACATGTGGGAGGGGCATAAAAGTTAGATTAACAGAAACCTAAAAATCAGATCACGTGATGTGGGATAATTGTGCAATGCCTCCTGTTAATGGAAATCGTATTTATCTCCACTTGTCGCAAACTGAGAGGGACAGAGGTGCACAGAGGCGAAACTCTTCATGGATGGATTGTCTGATTAAATGGTGCATAGTGATTCATTCTGTACTGCAATTTAAATTTGATGTCACAACCCAAGCATAGAGTGACAAACAGTATCTACACAAATTATCATAAGGTGTTTGCAACATATTGGGTTATGAGCCAGACATCCAGCTATAGGTGCCTCATTGACCTCATGGAACCACTCTCAACGGCTATCATGTTGCACAGTAAGACAGCAATGGAGGCTGGAAAGGAGATGCATCCTCTACAGCAATGTGTCTGGAGAACACGTGGGCAAGGGGAAATCACACGGGTCCTACTTTCAAGATTATAGTTTGGGATGGCATAATGTACAGTAGCCAGACCCTTCTAGTCAACATTACATTCATTTGGTTGTGGACTAGTATTACGGCCAGGAGTAATTTTTCAACAGGACAACACCAAGCTACATGATGCTTGTGCTACTGTGAATAGCCTGTATGCTTTTTTTTTGCTGAACAAGGCACAATTAATATATGTGTAGTGCAATATACTGGCAGCTCCATTGTCTGTAGACTGAGAGTGCTGGACAGAAAAACACTGCATGCAGAGATTTTCTGTTTAGCGCTATTTTACTTCTGATATGCCAGTCAAATTGACGATCCCATAGAAAACTATGTAATAAGTATTGCTTCAGTATCCCTCTGGTGTTTTCCATACCACTCTGAATGGAAAGTGTGCCAGATCAGTGCATGTACAGTATGTGAAGCGAGCCTAAACAGTCAAATCAAATGGAAGGCACAGATCTATATAGATATTTCTATCGATTTTTATTGACAAAATGATTTTTAATTTATAAATTAGTTACTGTTTTACTGCACTGAAATGGAAATTTACAAACCGGCAGGGGAAAGAATTATGTTTGATGTAACAGCAAAGACAAATTCATATTATAGAACTGTTTGCCAATTTTGGTATTGGAGAGAAGATTAAAAAACTAGTCATTGATTTAGCTATATAGCTTCAACTGTTCCCATGTTGCTGTCTCTTCTTGTTGGGTCAATACATTTTGGAATGGAAAATTTCAGGTTTTGATTAAATGTCATGGAGAAAAGATGAACATTCTGTTAAGTCTTAAGTAGAGATGAGCGAGCACTAAAATGCTCGGGTGCTCGTTATTCGAGTCGAACTTTTCCCGATGCTCGGGTGCTCGTTTTGAATAACGAACCCCATTGAAGTCAATGGGAGACTCAAGCATTTTTGCAGGGGACCAAGGCTCTGCCTAGGGATAGCTGGGTGAAAACCTGGAAACCTCAGAAAATGATGGAAACACCACGGAAATGGACAGAAAACAGCAGGGGCAGCATGCATGGATGCCTCTGAGGCTGCCTAATCCCACCATTACCCCAAATTCTCCTAGTGGGGCATGTGTGGTATCGATTCTTCTCAGTTTAAAATCGTATACGTCCCCTATCTTGGGACCATATATTTCATGGATTTTTCGAACACGGAAAAGGAAAAAGCGCTTGCTCTGGCCAGGGGAGTGTCTTTTCTACTGCAGCTAAGGGGACGTGTCCATGCTCTGCCTATCACAGGTCAGGAGGCAATTAAAAGAAGAGCCAAAAAAGATCAGTACAATATCTAATACGTCCCCTATCCGGGTAAATTGTTTGGAGAGAGGACCTGTAGGTGGGGGGCAGGCTGGGGGGAAGGAGGTTGAGCTGGAAGAGCCAGAGGAGTGCCCCCTGGGCTAGCGTGTGTAGTGGTGACAACAACCGAATGGATTTGGAAAAACTTTAGCATCAACCGGTACGGTATGTATTCTTCTGAGTTTAATACCATATATGGCACCTATCCGGAAAAATAGTTTGGAGAGAGAGAAAGAGAGGAAAAAGACGTGCAGTATGGAGCAATTACACGGAAACTATTAGATTAGGCAGACTTGGTCTGCTTAATTGCAACCCAGACAAATGAGAGAAAGAGAGGAAAATGACGTATTTTTAAAAGTGACGTTCAGTATAGATCAAGTGTGGTATGTGTTCTATGTATACTAAGTTTAATACCGTATATGGCAGCTATCTGGAAAAATAGTTTGGAGAGAGAAAGATAGGAAAAAGACGTAAATTGTTTGGAGAGAGGGCCTGTAGGTGGGGGGGCAGGCTTGGGGGAAGGAGGTTGAGCTGGAAGAGCCAGAGGAGTGCCCCCTGGGCTAGCGTGTGTGGTGGTGACAACAGCCGGATGTAGTTAGAATGACGACGCAGGACCCCAACTTAAAAATTTAGCATCAACCGGTACAATTGTTAATTATGAGCTCGATCAAGTGTGGCATGACTTTTTAGATGGAGATTGCATGTGGTCACGTACTCCCTGGAACCCCATAGTCACCCCTTCTCTGATGTGCTAGCCCAGAACATTCTCTGCCTCAATTCGCAAGACCTTTTGCAGTCTCCATGTGCTGACAGTGGGGATTTACCAGTGTCGTCTGAGGAGGTGGTGGACAATGGCGAGACACAGGTGTCAGGGGGTGAGGTAGTTGTATGGGAAGCAAGTTACAGTGGGGACTCCTTGGGGGGACTTTCTCATGATGGGACAGATTCAACTTGGGTGGATCAGGCACAGGAACAGATCAATTTTTTTTTTTGTGTTTATTTAACTTTTATTTAGCACAAATAACCACAGAGATATTTATTCGTTCTCTTCGCTGCGCAGTCTGGCGTTGGGGTTTGTCACTTTGATGGCGAGCTGTGCCGCTCTCTCCACAAAGGTCTTTAGGTTCTTTGAGGAGATGTTGTGGGCGATTTCTGCACAGAAGGACTTGTTGCTCATCAACAGAACCTCGAGCTCCTTGACATTGCGGAACCCTGTGGGCAGCATGTGTTTGGTTTTCTTATTGCTACCGTACCCAATGTTGGGCAATATAGATACGCAGGTAATATTATTTTTCACACCTATCCCAAAAAAAATATTTATGCAGTTTGTGCAAATAAAACTGGAAACTGGAACTGGAGAGAGGGCCTGTAGGTGGACCTCCGGAAAAATTGTTTGGAGAGAGGGCCTGTAGGTGGACCTTCGGAAAAATTGTTTGGAGAGAGGGCCTGTAGGTGGACCTCCGGAAAAATTGTTTGGAGAGAGGGCCTGTAGGTGGACCTCTGGAAAAATTGTTTGAAGAGAGGGCCTGTAGGGGGCCCTCCTGAAAAATTGTGGAAAAAGAGTGCCAGTTGGACCTCTAAAAAATGGTGTTTTTTTAGTCAGCGTTAGGCAAAGACGACATGGAGGAGGAGGAGTAGGAGGAGTAGAGAAGAGGAATCGGATACATAAGTAATGTTAATCATTAGCTGCTTTCCCCCGGAGGAGATTTGAATTCCGGTGAAATCCAGGCTTTGTTCATTTTAATAAGCGTCAGCCTGTCAGCGCTGTCAGTTGACAGGCGTGTACGCTTATCGGTGATGACGCCACCAGCTGCACTGAATACCCACTCTGACAGCACGCTAGCGGCAGGGCAGGCCAGCACCTCCAAGGCGTACAGCGCCAGTTCAGGCCACGTGTCCAGCTTTGAAACCCAGTAGTTGTATGGAGCAGAGTGATCGCTACGGACGTTGGTATGGTCAGCTAGGTACTCCCTCACCATCTTTCTGTACAGCTCCCCCCTACTCTGCCTAGACTGGGGACAGGTGACAGTGTCTTGCTGGGGTGACATAAAACTGGCAAAGGCCTTGGAGAGCGTTCCCCTGCCAGTGCTGGACAAGCTGCCTGCTCGGCTCCTCTCCCCCGCTACTTGGCCCACAGAACCATGCCCTCTGCCGCTAGCGGCGTCAGATGGGAAGGATTGTTTCAGCTTGTGCACCAGGGCCTGTTGATATCTATTCACTCTCATACTCCTTTCCTCTGCAGGGATGAGAGTGGAAAGGTTCTGCTTGTACCGTGGGTCCAGGAGAGTGAACACCCAGTAATCGGTGTTTGAAAAAATGCTTCTAACGCGAGGGTCACGGGATAGGCAGCCTAACATGAAGTCTGCCATGTGCGCCAGAGTCCCAACACGTAAGAATTCCCTCTCCTCACTGGCCTGACTCTCCATTTCCTCCTCCTCCTCCAAGTCCTCCTCTTCAGCCCATACACGCTCAAGAGTTAAGGACTGAGCACTGGTACCCTCTTCTGTCTCGCCGACATTCTCCTCCTCTTCCTCCTCATCCCCCTCCTCCGATACGCGCTGAGAAACAGACCGGAGGGTGCTCTGGCTATCAAGCAACGTATCTTCCTCCACCGTCTCTTGTGACAAGCGCAAAGCATCCGACTTGATGCTGAGCAGTGAGTTTTTCAACAGGCAAAGCAGCGGGATGGTGAGGCTGATAATGGCGGCATCGCCGCTGACCATCTGTGTTGACTCCTCAAAGTTGCTCAACACCTGGCAGATATCAGACATCCACGTCCACTCCTCATTGTAGACTTGAGGAATCTGACTGACCTGACTACCAGTTCTGGTGGAAGTTGACATCTGGCAGTCTACAATCGCTCTGCGCTGCTGGTAAACTCTGGATAACATGTTTAATGTCGAATTCCATCTCGTGGGCACGTCGCACAACAGTCGGTGAGCGGGCAGTTGTAGGCGGCGCTGCGCTGCCCTGAGAGTGGCAGCATCTGTGGTCGACTTGCGGAAATGCGCACAGATGCGGCGCACCTTGGTGAGCAAATCAGACAAATTGGGGTATGTCTTGAGGAACCGCTGAACTATTAGATTGAACACGTGGGCCAGGCATGGCACATGTGTCAGTCTGCCGAGTTGCAGAGCCGCCACCAGGTTACGCCCGTTGTCACACACAACCATGCCTGGCTTGAGGTTCAGCGGTGCCAGCCACACATCGGTCAGCGCCGTGATGCCCTGTAACAGCTCTTGGGCGGTGTGCCTTTTGTCACCTAAGCTCAGCAGATCGAGCACCGCCTGCTGGCGCTTACCCACGGCATTGCTGCTGCGCCTAGAGCTACCGACTGAAGGCGCTGTGCCCATGGATGGTAATTCGGTGGAGGAGGAGGTGGAGGAGGAGGAGGGGTCGGAGAACGAGGCATAGTACGTCTGAGAGACCATGACCGAGGTTGGCCCCACAATCCTCGGTGTGGGCAGTACATGAGCGGCCCCAGGGTTAGTCTCGGTCACAGCCTCCACCAAGTTAACCCAATGTGCCGTCAGTGAGATGTAGTGTCCCTGCCCGGCAGCACTTGTCCACGTGTCCGTGGTTAGGTGGACCTTCTCAGAAACAGCGTTGGTCAGGGCACGGAGGATGTTCTCTGACACGTGCTGGTGTAGGGCTGGGATGGCACATCGGGAAAAATAGTGGCGGCTGGGGACCGAATACCGAGGGGCAGCCACCGCCATGAGATTGCGAAAGGCCTCGGTCTCTACCAGCCTATAGGGCAGCATCTCCAGGCTCAGCAATTTGGAGATGTGGACGTTGAGGGCTTGGGCATGTGGGTGGGTGGAACTGTATTTCCTCTTGCGCTCCAGCGTCTGCTGTAAAGACAGCTGAACGCTGCGCTGGGACACATTGGTGGACACTGTGGAGGATCGTGGAGGCGAAGGTGTGGTTTTCCGGCGGGAGGCGCTCGTGCCGGGGTCCTGGGCAGGGGGTTGACTAGCAGAGGCAGCGAGTGACACAGGGGAAGGAGCAGTGGTGTGACCCGCAGGAGGTGGTGAACGGCCTTGGTTCCATTGAGTGGGGTGTTTAGCACTCATATGCCTGCGCATGCTGGTGGTGGTTAGGCTAGTAGTGGTGGCACCCCTGCTGATCCTGGTGTGGCACAGGTTGCACACCACAGTCCGTCGGTCATCCTCACTTTCTTTAAAGAACCTCCAGACTTGCGAACATCTAGGCCTCACCACGGGAGCTTCACTACGTGAAACAGTTGCTGCTGATGCACCAGCTCTGGCCCTGCTTCTCCCTCTGGCCACACCACTGCCTCTTCCAACCTGTTCTGGTGCAGCACTCGCCTCCGCCTCAGAAGCACTGTCTTCACTCGGCTTATCAACCCAGCTTGGGTCAGTCACCTCGTCATCCTCCGATTCCTCAGTCTGCTCCCCCCTCGGACTTCCTGCCCTGACAAAAACTTCACCACTGTCTGACAACCGTGTCTCCTCATCGTCCGACACCTCTTTACAAACTTCTTCCACTAACTCAACATTGTCATCATCATCATCATCATCACCCACAGACTGCGACAGTTGGAAAACTTGGGCATCGGGAACGAGGTCAGCAGCAACCTGAGAAGTGGTTTGTGACTCTGGGAAGGGTCCAGAAAACAGTTCCTCAGAGTATGCCGGATCGCATTCCAAATTTTCCTGGGAGGGGGCAGACTCGGGGGAAGGAGGTTGAGGTGGAGGAGCCAGAGGAGTGCTCCCTTGGGTAACGTGGGTGGGCTGCGTGGAAGACGGACTGGTGGACAAATTACTTTAAGCATTGTCCGCAATCCACGACATCAGCTGTTTGCACTGTTGTGGTTTCAACAGTCCTCTACCACATGTCCCTGTAAGTTGAGACATGAAGCTAGGGAGTGTAGCTCTGCGGCGTTCCCCTGCTCCATCATCAGCAGGTACTGTCTCACCCTGCCCAGGACCACGGCCTCTGCCCCCTGCAGTAATTGAATGCCCACGCCCTCGTCCTCGACCCTTAGCCCTGGGGTTCAACATTTTCAGTATATAAGTGTATTATATAAAAAATAAAAAATAAATGGGCCTGCTGTACTGAAACCCACAAACTTGTTCAGTCTGGTTTAATTAAGTGACGTCTAGAAAGTGTCACCTGGACAGAAAATACGGATTGGAGTGAGTGTACTGAACTGTGACACACAGAATGGTTCCACGCAGCTGTGTGAAATGGATTTGTATCACTGAGCTA
Organism: Rhinella marina; assembly: GCA_900303285.1. Classification (NCBI taxonomy): domain Eukaryota; kingdom Metazoa; phylum Chordata; class Amphibia; order Anura; family Bufonidae; genus Rhinella; species Rhinella marina. The sequence continues at coordinate 143,099 of ONZH01005664.1, forward strand.
AAACAACTAAAAAGCTTTTTTTTTAAATTTTTTTTTTTTGGAGTTTTGTTTTTTTGGAAACGTGACGTGCAGAAACTATCGTAGAGCTAACTGACACCCTACTAACGGTGGCTATTTAGACTGCGACCCAGACAAATGTCGCACAGAGATTTTTGGGATCAAGCTATATACGTGACAGGCAGCAAAAGACATGGTTGTATTAAGTGACGTACAGAAAGTGTCACCTGGACAGAAAATACGGATTGGAGTGAGTGTAATGAACTGTGACACACAGAATGGTTCCACGCAGCTGTGTGAAATGGATTTGTATCACTGAGCTAAAACAACTAAAAAACTATTTAAAAAAAATTTTTTTTTGGAGTTTTGTTTTTTTGGGAACGTGACGTGCAGAAACTATCGTAGAGCTAACTGACATCCTACTGATGGTGGCTATTTAAACTGCGACCCAGACAAATGTCGCACAGAGATTTTTGGGATCAAGCTATATACGTGACAGGCAGCAAAAGACTTGGTTGTATTAAGTGACATACAGAAAGTGTCACCTGGACAGAAAATACGGATTGGAGTGAGTGTAATGAACTGTGACACACAGAATGGTTCCACGCAGCTGTGTGAAATGGATTTGTATCACTGAGCTAAAACAACTAAAAAACTATTTAAAAAAATTTTTTTTTTTGGAGTTTTGTTTTTTTGGGAACGTGACGTGCAGAAACTATCGTAGAGCTAACTGACATCCTACTGATGGTGGCTATTTAGACTGCGACCCAGACAAATGTCGCACAGAGATTTTTGGGATCAAGCTATATACGTGACAGGCAGCAAAAGACTTGGTTGTATTAAGTGACATACAGAAAGTGTCACCTGGACAGAAAATACGGATAGGAGTGAGTGTAATGAACTGTGATACACAGAATGGTTCCACGCAGCTGTGTGAAATGGATTTGTATCACTGAGCTATAACAACTAAAAAACTATTTTTTTTATTTCTTTTTTTTGGAGTTTTGTTTTTTTGGGAACGTGACGTGCAGAAACTATCGTAGAGCTAACTGACACCCTACTGACGGTGGCTATTTAGACTGCGACCCAGACAAATGTTGCACAGAGATTTTTGGGATCAAGCTATATACGTGACAGGCAGCAAAACACTTGGTTGTATTAAGTGACGTACAGAAAGTGTCACCTGGACAGAAAATATGGATTGGATTGAGTGGAAAGCTGAACTGTGACACACAGAATGGTTCCACGCAGCTGTGTGAAATGGATTTGTATCACTGAGCTAAAACAACTAGAAAACTATTTTTTTTTAAAATTTTTTTTGGAGTTTTGTTTTTTTGGGAACGTGACGTGCAGAAACTATCGTAGAGCTAACTGACACCCTACTGACGGTGGTTATTTAGACTGCGACCCAGACAAATGTCGCACAGAGATTTTTGGGATCAAGCTATATACGTGACAGGCAGCAAAAGACTTGGTTGTATTAAGTGACGTACAGAAAGTGTCACCTGGACAGAAAATACGTATTGGAGTGAGTGGACAGCTGAACTGTGACACACAGAATGGTTCCACACAGCTGTGTGAAATGGATTTGTATCACTGAGCTAAACCAACTAAAAAACTATTTTTTAAAAAATTTTTTTGGAGTTTTGTTTTTTTGGGAACGTGACGTGCAGAAACTATCGTAAAGCTAACTGACACCCTACTGACGGTGGCTATTTAGACTGCGACCCAGACAAATGTCGCACAGAGATTTTTGGGATCAAGCTATATACGTGACAGGCAGCAAAAGACTTGGTTGTATTAAGTGACGTACAGAAAGTGTCACCTGGACAGAAAATACGGATTGGAGTGAGTGGACAGCTGAACTGTGACACACAGAATGGCTCCACGCAGCTGTGTGAAATGGATTTGTATCACTGAGCTAAAACAACTAAAAAACTATTTAAAAAAAAATTTTTTTTTTGGAGTTTTGTTTTTTTGGGAACGTGACGTGCGGAAACTATCGTAGAGCTAACTGACACCCTACTGACGGTGGCTATTTAGACTGCGACCCAGATAAATGTCGCACAGAGATTTTTGGGATCAAGCTATATACGTGACAGGCAGCAAAAGACTTGGTTGTATTAAGTGACGTACAGAAAGTGTCACCTGGACAGAAAATATGGATTGGATTGAGTGGAAAGCTAAACTGTGACACACAGAATGGTTCCACGCAGCTGTGTGAAATGGATTTGTATCACTGAGCTAAAACAACTAAAAAACTATTTTTTTTTATTAAAAAAAAGGGGGTTATATATGGCGATAGCTGCACTACTAGTGCCAGCCAGCCAGCCAAGCCAGGAGACAAAAAAAATGTCTTGTAGCCCTTAGAAGGGCTGTTGGGTTCTTTGTGGGTGATTCCTGCCTAACAGAGAACTAAATGCAGGCCCTAACACTCTCCCTGAAACGCAGCAGCTCTATCCCTAACGACATCCAGACAGCATCTGAGTCGAGCACCGCGGCCAGTCACTAGTATATTCCAGGGTCACCTGATCAGGCCAGCCAACCCCTGCTATCGACATGTAAGGGCCCCACGTGATGCTGGGTGTACCGCAGAGTCTCCTGGTTTGTGATTGGCTGAGTTTTTAGGCGCCAAAAATGCACGATGCGGAAGTTGCCATTTCCTCGAGCATGGCGAGATACTCGTCCGAGCAGCGAGCACTTACGAGTACCCTAATACTCGAACGAGCACCAAGCTCGGACGAGTTTGCTCGCTCATCTCTATTCTTAAGTAATCTCTAGGTACTTCATCCATCCAAAGGTGAAATGAACTATATAGTATAGAATATTGGAAGGGTAACAAAAGTACACATCTTTCTTTGCTTTGCATTACCAGAAGTGCAGATCTCTCTACTTTAACATATGCTTCACCAAGGTCACTGCAAATAAAACACTTATTACTAGCACTTTCCATATGTAATTCTAACGAGGTGTATAAATAGTTGTGCTTGCTTTAATCCTTATTCTCTCAGTAATAAAGGAAAATGGAACAGGTTGCAGCTTTTATCTAAAAATACATCTAGATATCAGAATCTGATTGGTTGGGTAACTTCCATATATTCTTTGCATCATTTTTAGATTGTGGATTCTATATAGGATATCATAGAGTAAATTTCAATTGGCCCATTTATCAATGGGCAATCAATAGTTTTATGAATTATACTACAATAGGCTTTAACTGGAGATCAGCGAATTTATCAAAATTCATTTTGGGTCCGATTTGTCTGACTCAACCATGAGATTTGATTTGGGCACAAATCAATTTTACCCAAATCCAAAGTGGTTTAAATGCCTGGAAAAGTCACTCTCTCTCTCTCTCTCTCATCTTTCTTCTCTCTCATCAAATCAATCTCATCAAAATTCTTGCAAATCAAATCTCAAAAAAATCTGATTTTAACTAATCCGAACCTTTTAACTTCTTAGTATCCTTGAGATTGATATGAGAGGAAGGATTCTAAACTGTGCGCTTTTGGCAAATATTTGTCCACTGTACCTTAGGATAACATTTATAATTCTGGTGGGTTCTCAATATAAGAGGATTCTGCCTAAAACATACTACATCGATTTTTCACCATGGAAGTCAGTGACAGATTTAGATATATGCAACTTTATAGGAACACAGCTGCCTAAATATAGGGCATATATTCAGTTCAAATATGTAAGCCAAGTGTATGCCTATGGCGTAATGTTAACATAACCTCACAGCAGTCAAGCCTGGTGTTTCAGGTTTGTAAAATTCTGCTTCAGTTTTCCCTAATTATGGATTGTGAAATGTGCCTACATTGATGGGGTTTTCTTTAGGATATCTTTATTCTTCCTTATTTCTAAGCAACGAACAGGTTGAAACTATTTTCACATCATGCATGGTCTTTGCTCACAATATGTTGAATATTAGAGATAAGCAAAGTATCGAAAAATTTGATTTGAACGATTCCCCTTGAGGTTAGCCAAGGAATTTGATTTGTGCTGAATTGATTCATAACACATTGCCATAAATCAGTTATACCCATATGTCATGGTGACTGAGGGAAGATATCATGCAGCAGACACCCGGCCGCAATGACAGGGAACAGTGATCCCGCCAAACACTGTCATTTAACCCCCCAGATGCCGCGATCAACATCGACTGTGGCACCTGCGAGGTAAGGCAGATGGATGAGGCCTCGCAGTGAAATTACAGGGCTCCTATCAGTTACCTTGGCAGCCTGGACAGTTCTAAAGGCTCGAGGAACAGCTCAGCAAGGAGCACATCAAAAGTAAAATTAATAAAAACAAATAAAAAAATAAAATATTAAAAGTTTAAATCAGCTAACTTTAACAATTTTACATAAAAATATAAATAATAAAAAACAAACATATCACTGCGTTTGAATATGTCGGATCTATTAAAATATTTTTTCAAATTTCCTGTGCGCTGGTCATCGTAACATAAAAGAATGAAAAAGCACAAGATTCACCATTTTTTGTCAAAAAACAAAAATTTATTATTTAATGCGTGTGTTGTTAAAAGATATTGAAAGTGACCTCTACAGCACCCATCTCCTTAACATTGAACTCCACAGCCCCCCACCCCTTAACACTGACCCCCCCACAGTGCCCCATCTGCTTAAAATGGGACCTCCATAGCAGCCCACCCCCTTAACAGAGACCTCCATAGCGGCTGCCCCTTAACAGTGACCTCACCCCCTTAACAGTGACCTCACAGTACCCCATTGCCCCTTTAACAGTGACCTCCACAGCAGCCTGTCCCCTTAACAGTAACATCCACAGCACCTTCCCCTTTAACTGTGACCTCAACATCAGCCTGCCCTAGCGTGGCCAGAGGTCTGGTTTTAGGCTGGACAGTCCGGCTTTCTGACTCTCTGTCCTCTGTCCTGTGCAGGGCCTGGACAGACACAGAGATGTCCTTTTGAACAGCTCACTCTCAGACAGCAGCACTGTGCAGTCTGAGCATGAGCTGCAGGGAGAAAGTCACCCTCCTTCCCACCCCTGCAGTTGACAGAAGTTGATTTTTACTTTTATTTTTTCAATCCGCGTAGGCTGCGAAGTGGAAGAGGCATGGTTTGACCGAGTCAGGGGTGTGGCTTAGCAGGACCTAAGGGTGGGGCTTTTAAGTCCTTCTTTTGAGGGTGGCCTGAATTACAGGTCGATGTCATCGTAATTTATGAGGAAACACAGTGTGTAGAAGTGGCAGAAAACATCTTTTATTACTACTGAATGGTAAATATGTGAAATTTACATTATATTAAAACATAAGTTATATTTATGGTAACCAGAATATTCCTTTAACAGTGTCATCCACAGCGCTCTGCCCCTTTAAAGCAGACCTACAGCAGTGAAGGTAAATGGCTGGGTTGTTATGTAAACCACAGTCTGTGTGTAGAGACTAACTGCCTGCGAACTTCTCTTGGCTGATAAGGGTCATGTGACCAGGCTTCTATTAGCTAATGCATTTTTCGAGATTATCTCAGGAACGGTATGTCCTGGAGAGCTGAGACCTGTTCTAAAACCTTCCAAGACACCTGATGTACCTGTGTGCCAAATTTCGTGATTGTAGCTGCGACGGTGCAGATTCTTTTAGCAGACATACACACATACACTCAGTTTTATATATTAGATATATGTATATGGGCACTTCCTTTTACAGCTTTGTTCTGTCAAATTGGAAAACTACTGAAAGAACTGAAATTATGTAGACATGAATCCCTTTAAAAACACAAATGATTTACGTATTCCAAGTGTAAAATCTGAAGCAATAAAATATATGGGATTAGAGGTCATACATTCCCCAACATTAACCTTAAAATGAAACACATGAAACTTAATAAATGGATACAATTGGCCAAGATCTTTATTTCATTAACCTTGTACACATTAACTTAAAACTTTTATAACCATGAATACTGAAACCAACAACTTAAGACTTAATAACCATTTCATACTGATACTATAAATAATAAATAAAAATTATATTAAACCTGATCACAGCCATAAGCTGGAGCTCAAATCCACAACTGCAAAAAATAAGGCAAATACACCAGGTTAAAAGCAAAAGGTTTAAAGCAAGTAAACAAATAAACTAAAAGTTGAACCAAAAGAATGGGGTCGGAGGGTGTTGAAGGCATCCAGATGACCGCAGGAGAGGTGAGGCAAATTCAACCCCACTGAGCCATATTATATCCCCAAAACTTCACCCACACCCCCCAAACCATTAACCAATGACCAATCCATTACTGGGGCAAGGAAACATTGACCACAAACCCCAGCAAAAAATAATCAAACCAGTGAAACAGACGCTGCCATCCTGGGCAGAATTTGCCCAAAGGATGGCAACCAAAGATAAACAATCCCAAAGCTGTTACTATGCAAAAGACATCTGCCCAGAGATGGTACACGTCATTTAGGTGCGAAAACTTTCCTCACATCAATAAAATGGAGGTATTTGCAACAGAGATGACCATAGTCACATGTGGATCCCTCTATAAGGTCCAGGATTCCTCCATACTAGGAACCTAATGGTATTTGGCTTAAAAAATTCTATTAGGGTTAAAACAAGACGTGCTGAACATGGTGGGTGGATCAAACATGGCCGTTAGATTATTGCCGTAAGGGACAGGAGCCTGAAAACAGGCTACCATATAATATGGTAGCCAAACAGGGGCTGTTGCTAGTGTGGGTTTTGGCTGGTTAGGTGGGGGAACAATATGCAAATTATTGCTGTTCTGGCCTGCAATCTCCTGCAGGTTATTTGACAGTAAAATAGAATATTTATCATATCTGGCACTTCTCCAACCCCAGCGCTCTCCTGCTCTACAGGTGGGAGCCCTTCTTCTGCCATCTGCTTTTCCTCCTTTTCCACATCACCTAATATAAATGAGAATATGTCACCAGAAACATCCAGCTCCTTTTCTCTCTGCATCTTGCTGACATTTCTAGGACATGGAGACCAAGAAGCATGATTTGAATGAAGAAAAGCCATAAAAACATGAGGATGGCCATCATCAAGACCTGGCCCCCCTATGAGGTGCAGATTGGATGGTATTGTTTGGTATACTGCCAGTGAAATAATAAAGGCTTCCATCTTATTGATAATTACACATTATTATTTATTTGAAAATGCCATTAATTCCATGATGCTGTACATCAAGAGGGGGTTACACATAAATGTAAAAATATAATAAACAAAACACTTAACAGCTGATGTAGGAATAAGTAAATGTAGGAATAAATAAATAAAACTGACATAGAATTTATTTTTCATTAACAGAATGTATTAACTAGAGATGAGTAAAGTTTAGAAAATTTTGATTTGGCCGCTTATCCTAAGTTCGCCTAGAAATTTGATTTGTCCTGAATTAATTCATGACAAATCACGATAAATAAGGTATACCCAGGCCACTCTGCATAATCATATTCTTCCCACTTGGTGGCCCAGTCTCAGTATGAAGGCTTGGAAGTGAAACTGCAGGGAGAGTGAAGCATCCTATACATCAGGGTGCAGTGCATTAACACTCATATCTAATCCGTTCTGTTAGGTATCATACAAAATACGTCACAGAGCGGCATTCTTCTGTCCCATAATAATATTAATGAATGGGGTCTGTCATTTGCTGTCTTCTACTGTCATTTGATGACTCTAGGAGTTCTGTTAATTTGTTTGTTCTATTCCTATAACAAAGGAGAATGGAAAATAATACCCTGCTGTGAACCCACACTTAGCTGTAGTTATTGTGCTATCAGTAACAGGTATCCAAACTTGGCTTTGGTACCGATTGGTACCTAGGTATTAAAGCTGATTTCGGAACCAAGTTTTAAAATGGTTTTCAAGTTGAAAAATAAAATCCTGAAGTTATTCACGGAAGTCCCGCAAGACTTCAATGATAACTGTAATGGATCGTATCCTCTCAGGGGGTCAACATCACACAATCTCTTTAAAACACGGGGATTCCACACCACTTTATTTTCACACTCTTTGCTCCAGCATGCAACAAAACCATCAAAATAACACCTGCCCGGCTAGGCTCTGACTAACACAGTAGTTCAGCTAACTCACCTAAATACAAATGCTGTTCACGCAAAGCTTTTAAGTGCGGCTTCCTCAGCTGTTCAGTCCAGCAGCCTCCTGGCTGTGACTCCAACCGTACCTTTGGGGGAGATGGTCCAACAGTCCTCCGGACTCCGACCGCGTGACCCTCTTCTCCTTGGGTCACTGGGCCCCCCCAAACTTCCAGGCTACACTAAGCATTGTCGCCCCTCAGACCTCGTGGCTGAGGCCACACAGAGCCTCCGCAGGCTCCAACCTCTCAGGCCTCCTCAGCCTTTCTCTCTCTCTCTCTAACACACAGTGCAGGTTAACTTATCCCTGCCTGATTAATCCAGCTGGCCTCACCTGGGGCCAGGGAAAACCTGTGATGGATTAGGGTGTGTGGACTGGAAGACTCCCACTTCCAACCTGTCTCCCAGTCCAAGAAATCCAGCCCATGCAACATTAAACAAAACCAGCTCCAGCAACTATGCTTGCTGAAGCTATACCACTTCTGGATTTCAGTTCTCACCTGGCTAAACTGACAAACCAGGCGAGATACACACCCCACACCTCACATTACTACACACATCACCACATAACAAATTTGCCTTGCCGGAGCGCATACATTTTAATACTGTATGGAGAAAGTTTTGAGTGAAGATCTTTATGAAGGTTAGTCTCTCAACATTTTGGGAGGAAACGTGAGTTCTTTTAAAGGTAACTATGTCCCCCGCAACATTTAACACCCACTGTGAGGCCACACTACTGGTTGGGCAGGAAAGCATGCCCATGGCAACCAGGCCTGTTGCACTCACACTTTAAGTTTGCATGTCCAGTAGTCCAGGGGATCTTGAAATATGGGTGACAAGGTGCAGTCCAAGTATGCCACCACCTGCTGGTTGAGGTTCTGCTGCATGTCCCACTGCTGCTGCTGGATGGTTTCTTTAGAAAGTGGCTAAAGAAAACTGCTTATCAGAGACTCAATACTTAAGTTGCTGCTTATGGAGCCAGTGCTGCTCCTGTCCCCCTCCCCCCAGTACCACCAGTCATGGCAGTGGATCGTGAGCACAGAGGGTCCCTCGGTCAGACTTTTGTAAGGATGGGCGATGGTGCGAGTAGGCAGCCGCCAACCGACTACACAGCATGTCTCTATAGTATTCCATTTTTGCATCCTTCTCAGAAGGTCTAAAAAATCGCCCCCCCCCCTTTCCTGACAATATGGCTGTCACTACACACACAAGAAAGCTTGCTTCTGGCTATATGTGCAAGGAACTTGGGGGGCTTCCCTGCCTCCATATCCACTGCATACTGCCATGGTCTATTGGGGTCTGCATCATCTTCACCCTCAATATACTCCTGCTCCTTTCTTGTCACCTGGGCAGATAAACCACCCAGTTGTGTATAAAATTCCTAGGTATTTATGTACTCCTTGGCCTCATCCTCTTTTTCTGCCAATTCATCCTCCTCTGGGCTCAGGTGGCCGTGAGATCTAGGCGCCATGTCTTCTGTTCCCTGGCCAATCACATTTCTCAGATTTCCCCTCCAGGATATGAAGGAGTGGAATGATATCACTCATCCTATAGTTCTGCTAACTGACAAAGTGACCTCCTCAAAGGGCCTGAGCAAACGGCATGTCAACCGCCTTTCTCTGCTCATACCGGTGGTCTTACATAGAGCATTTTGCCTTTGCAGCTCAAGGAAGGCATGTTTTGCATGGCTAAAATGCATGCAGTTTCCTGGACATTTTTAACAGCTCTTGCAGTTCAGTGGAAGACTTGAGGAAGCAGGTGACAATGAGATTGAAGACATGCACCATGAAGGAACATAGGTCAGCCCTTCCTGAGGCAGCGTGGACAAAATGTTCTTCCTGTTATTAGTAACCATGGTTCCTATCTCCAGTTAGTGAGGAGACAACCAGTGTTTGATTTCTTTTTGTCAATACAATTTAGGATAAGTCCCAAATTAGACTTAATACTCAGTTGTCTGTGGTGTTCAAATTATGTTCCACTTCCCCCTTCATGGTAAGAGGGTGAGGCCACAGCACAAGAAATGCACGTCCAGTCTCATTGCTGATCATGCAGATCTCCTCTGGTTACACCCAGGGAGCTAATTTTATTAGAAATACATGTTGGTGTAATCACACCCCCCTTTGTCATCAATTTTAATATGTCCAATCACAATCATACAAGTATACATTAAACAACAAATCAAAAGAATGATAATGGCAGCCAATGGGATACACATTACTTCATCTATCTGGGAAATTCCATATGCATATATTAACTTCTGCTAAGTTCCTGTTTTCCTACAGACATATCAAGTGATTATGAGTCATTTTTATTTTTAAGCATACATGACATCTAATGGAGATTAGAGATTATAAGATATAAGAGATATGGATATAAGGAGATGGAGACCACCTAATAATGAAACATACAACCCTAGCACAATTGTGTTCACCAACTAACTAAATTTCTTTAACAGTTTCCTCCTCTTGAACACAATTTGCTAATAGTCTAAAGAGAGTTTCCCAATTGACTATATTCAGTTCAAACCAGGGCCTATGGGCCATCCATTAACTGAGGTATATCGATCAGGACAGACCCTATATCATCAATGCAAATCTTATATCTGTTCATTCTCTGATGGGATGGAGATAACACTGAACAGCTCCTACCCAGTATGGCACTATTTGTCAAGGCTAAACAGGTACAGGACCATGTGACAACACCTAGTTTTGCATAAAGTGGAGGATGAGGACAAGGTGAAGGATGAGGAGGCAGAGGAGGACATTGGCGCAGAAATCCCAGCAGAAATGCAAATGTGGCATGGCCATCAGCTTTCCAAGTTGCTGGTGTGCCTGGGCTGGAACCACAATTATCCAGTTGGCTGTGAATGACATATATTGTCTTTCTCATAGTTAAAACTCCATATGTCAGTGATGGCGTGAACTCTACCAAACACCGAAAGGCTCAAGGACTGACCTTGACCTTCTGCTAAATGTACGTGTGCAGAGTCAGATACATGGAAAAGGAGGGACAATAGTACCAGCAACTTGGCCAGGTGCACGTTCAGCTTCTGCGCCATTGGATGAGTGCACACATACTGTACTGTTGTCTTTTTGTAATCATCTCTGGGAATGATAGCTGTGGAAACAAGTGTAAAGGAGTAGGAGCATCAAGAGCAATAGTCGATAGGAAGAAATGACAGCCTTCTTCTGCTGACATTGACAAGCCATGACTGCATGAGAGGTGGTGCGGGCTGGTGGGAGATGCAGCGGTTGCTGCATCAGGCTCTAACCCTAAATGTGTGGCACGGTTTTTCCATGCCATTTTATGGAGATGACCCATGTGTAGACACAGGAATTTCGTCCAAACATTACCACCTTGGCGGCACCTCTCCTTCCGCATAACCTGCATACCTCTACGCTAACGTCTCCCAGTGACTTCCTACACTGCCGAGTATGGCATTTTCCCTCCACCACTGCATGATGCCTGTCTGCCGCTGCTTTTATGAACCTGTGCACTGCTATTGTATTCCTCATAGGTAGTCTCCCGAGAACCCTCCCATGTTTGTCTCTAGATCTCTCAATGCTTCCACTCTACTGGCTCACGGGCACGCTGCCACCCTGCTTTCTTAAGGGCATGCTCCTACCCTCACCCCCTGATGTTGATGATGCCCCCTCTACACCCAGCTCCCACATGCAATCATCTACATTATCTATAAATGTTTGGTCATCACTTGTGTTACCCTCACCTCTCCTACATGTCTGGGATTTCATTTAACTGCTGACTGTCCGCACAAAGTACATTGTCACTGAAAAATGGAGCAGAGCCAGCAGCTATCATTAGTTGGCTAGCAGAAAGATCAGCAATAGCAAGAGGTACATGGCAGGTGAGGGCATACACTGTAGGTAGTTCCTAGGCCATTCCAACTAAGTTGGGTGTTGCTGTTACTCTGGCTGCTGCTACCAACAACCCTTCTTCTGCTGATACTAGTGCTGGCTACAGAAACATTTTTGCCACTGACTGTTCCTTTGAAGAGCCCAGGCAACTGTTGGCCATAGTGTACAGTAACTGTATCACTAAAATAACTTATTAACTCTGAATGTCAATGTGCTAGAACATCATGCACACGGTGATATATGACACCTGTCTTTAATATTGAGACACACTAACTGTATCACTATAATAATGAATTAACTCTGAATGTTGTTGCACTAGAACATGATGTACCTGACAATACACTCTCCCTGCAGTGTCCCTGCAGTGTCCCTGCACTCTTCTTGCACTCTTCCTGTACTCTTCATGCACTCTCCCTGCCCTTTCCCTTTCCAATATTCTTCTATTAATTGTTTTCAGTAACACTGTCCCTAGTGCATGAGCGTTTGCCACTTCTCTCTATGCTCACCTCAGAGGAGAATGACCGCGCTGGATGAGGGTTTTATAGTGATGTGACATCACAGCGGATGGCTATCTGCTTATTGGCTGTACGTAATTTTAGGAAAACCGGATTTGTTACCACACAGTGCGAGAAAAATCGGATTAGTTGCAAATAGAAGTTTTCCTAAACTTCAGATTGAATTCTGCTTCGAATGATTCACTCAAAACTATTGAACATGATAGGAACACAGCTCTGTTCACATTGGCATAGTGGATTCTGTTATAAGCCATGATCCTCTGTCATTTCCACCATATGACAGATTCAAATGACGTCCATGGGGGTCCTTTGGAGATTGTGACGGCAAGGAAAGAGGAAATGTATCAAAAGTAACAAAATCTGTGATCAAAGCTTTTTTTTTTTTTTAATTCTTTATTTAAGATTTTCAATTGTTATAACAATCAAGGGGACGCAGCCCCAACATTACAATTTTTAAATAAACAATTATGAAAGACACCAGATAGTGTCCTGCTGTTTTTGTTCTTGCAAGACCAGCATTGCTATCGGGAATTCCCAACACTTGGTGTAAAACATTGATAAGGTCTAACTACCTTAAAAGTGGGTTACATAACATTGAAAAGGTCTAACTACCTTGAAAATGGGTTACAGAGCATTGAAACCAATGACAAGAAAAGGGGAAAAAAAACAGCTACAGGTGCCCCCCCCCACTCCACTGCCACACTATACTAATAGTGATTTAAACTCATCAGTTTCCTGAAACGTTAGCCAGTGTTGCCAAGTTTTATGGAATTTCAAGGATGTATTCCTCACAGAAGTAAGATCCTCCATCCTCATGACCTCCTGCAGTTTACCTATCCACATTGCTATTGTGGGAGCGGAGGATTGTTTCCACATGCATAGGATACAGGCTCTTGTGGTATTTACCATATGCCGGACCACAGACTTCCTGTAAACATGTACTGGTATGTCACAATGATGAAGGAGAAAGAATGCTGGAGTCTTAGGAAGGGAATATGTAGTAAACTTTGAAACAATGCTCCATACTGTCTGCCAAAAGTTGGCTAACACCGAGCATTCCCAGAACACATGAAGAATCGTACCTCTCTTGTTTCCACAGTGCCAGCAAATTCGGGACACCGTTGGGAAGAGCGAGTGAAGCTTCGAGGGAACCATGTACCACCTAGAGAGGACCTTAAAACCCATTTCTTGTGTATTACTTGCAATAGAGTTTTGTGAGTGAGGGTGAAGATACGCTCCTTTTGTTCTGTCGTGAATGTGAATCCAAAGTCCCTCTCCCAGTTAAGGAGGTATGTAGGAGATGCTTGGTTGGTTGGAGTGATAAGTATGTTATAGAGATGTGATAGAGCATGTCTGAACACTCCCCTCCCATCGCAGAGGCGTTCAAAATCGGTCAGCCTTTGGGTGTATGAAGTGGCTGGAGGCAAAGTTGAGAGAAAATGGTGGAGTTGGTATACCTGCCATGCAGACAAAGTTGTCGGTTCTGAGATCTCTTTTAGTTTAGTTAAGGAGAACCAGGCATTAGAGTCTATAAAGTGGTGTGCCCTGAGTCTGTTTGCTTGTATCCATTTCCTGAAAGGACCTGGCTCTAGGCTCGGCGGGAAAGATGGGTTCCCTAAAATGGGGAACATTGGTGATGGTAATGGAGAGATATTGGTTAAGTTAACTATGTTGCCTAGAGCTTTCAGAGTCGGATCTATGGTGGGGTGCGCCCGGGCTACTAGCGGAATTTGAGAATCCAGCCATGGTATCGATGTCAATGGCATTGGTAGGAAGGCTTGCTCAATTACCACCCACTGTTTGTTCTGCTGGTGTCGACACCATTCCACGATTCTCAAGAGATGCGAGGCTCTATTATACGATAGAAAATCTGGAAGGCCCAATCCCCCTCTTGTCTTAGGATTGAATAAGACCGAGCGGGCAATACGTGAAACCTTCCCTGCCCATATAAAGCGCGTGAGAGTAGATAGTAAGGTATGAAAAAATAATCTAGGGATGTGTATTGGTAGCGCTTGTAGGAAGTAGAGGATTATTGGGAGTATGTTCATTTTAAAAATGGCAATCCTTCCAAACCACGTAAAAGTACCTTTATTCCATCTGTCTAGGTCTGCTTTAATTGCCCGTAAAAGAGGTGGATAATTAGCCGAATATAAAGATGCTATTGACGGGGTTAGGTGCATTCCCAAGTATTTAAGGGAGGATTTTGTCCATTTGAATGGGAAATTGTCTGCTAGGTCTATAGCCACTTTTGTTGGGAGGGTAACGTTAATGGCCTCTGATTTTTGTAAATTGATCTTGAAATTAGAAAATGCGGCATAAGTTTTGAGTTCCTTCAACAGAACCGGGAGTGACATTCGCGGGCTGGTCAGGAAGAATAAGAGGTCATCCGCGTAAGCAGCTACCTTATATGTAGTTCTTTGCATCCTTATTCCCGCAATATCAGGATTTGCTCTCACATGGCACAAAAGGGGCTCTAAACATAGAATAAAAATTAGAGGGGAGAGGGGACACCCCTGCCTCGTGCCATTACATATGGAGAAAGGACCTGAATATTGTCAGTTTAACATCTTTTCTCCCAGACCGACATGGCATAAAGTCTCCATCATGAACGACCAATCGACTCTGTTGAAAGCCTTGTTGGCATCCGTGGAGAGTAAGAACATGGGGAGTTTTGATGTAATCGCATGGTAGATTATGTTTATTGCTTTTGTTGTATCGTCTCTGGCCTCCCTCAGGGGCATAAAGCCTGTTTGGTCTAAATGAAATATATCCAAGAAGGATTTGTAGTATGCTAGAGGGATGTCATCTGGCCCAGGTGCCTTGCCTGTCTGAGAGCCTTTAATAGCCGCTGCTAACTCTGTAGGTGTTATGGGAGTTTCCAATGTGGACATAGCTTCCAGGGGAAGCCTGCCTATTCCTGAGGAAGAGAGGTATTCCCGTATGGATTTGATACGTTCTTCCGAACTTCGGTGCTGTGCAGATTGTAAATTATATAGGGAGTAGTAATATGACCTAAAGGCTTCAGCAATCTGTTTAGGCAGTGTCAGTTTTTGACCTGAGGTGGTGAATATGTGCAAACTCATAGTATTGCCTGCGACACTTGACTAGTGTGGCTTTTGCTCTTGCTAGGCATATGGATTTTACTTTCTCTCTTAGTTGTGTTAGTTCCACTCCCTGTTGGGGGTTTAGTGTGGACTTGTGAAGACATTCTAGCTTATGTATTTTTGATATAAGCCTGGAAAGTTTCACTGAGCGTTCTTTCTTAAGTCGTGTGCCCACCTTAATGAATGTGCCTCTAATGTAACATTTGTGCGCCTCCCAAACCATCAGGGGATCGCTGTCCTGAGTAGCGTTAAGGGAGAAATATTCAGTTAAATCTCTCCTAACCTCTGTTTGCACTTGGAGGTCTTGCAGCAAGGATTCATTTAAATGCCAATGCCATTCTCTAGCATACAGAGACAGCATGGTGAGTGTAAGAGAAATTAAGGCATTGTCGGAGAAGGTGATCGGGTCTATTTGTGAACCCGAGATCAGTTCTAGGTTAGTGTGAAGAGTAAGGAAATAATCCAGTCTCGAGTAAGAGTTGTGTGGGGTAGAGAAAAAGGTGTAATCCCTATCCTGTGGGTGTAACATACGCCAGACATCAACTAAGCGATTGTGATCAAAGCTTAAAGAGGGCCATACACATTACATAGAAGTAGGTAGAATGAAAGATCATCTGGTGAAAGACTACCACACCGACAAAGTCAAACATATACATTTTAGTCCATGTTGACCATTTAGCTCTGTAAAACGACGTCAAGCAAAGGAAAGACAATCTTTCACTGGGAATTTTCTTCCACAGAAAGATCAGCTTTGTAATGTCTCTGTATGCCATACTCAGTCAAGAGCTAGTGAATATAGGAGGAAAATTTTAAACATGATCACAGTACAATCTGATGCCCAGAAACAATGATTTAAGCATCCGCATCAACTATGCTTTCACCCAATGTACAAATGTTTGCTGGTTAACCACGTGCTTATCAGGAACAAGGATTCCTAGGAACGCCCCTTCCTGATAATTGCCCTGTCCCCATTCTTGGCCCATATAAAGGGGTCTTACACATTCATGCTTCAAGATATAAATGAGCTTGTGAATTTGAAAAAGGGATGACATTTCTATTTAAATAT
Source organism: Rhinella marina (assembly GCA_900303285.1). Taxonomy (NCBI): domain Eukaryota; kingdom Metazoa; phylum Chordata; class Amphibia; order Anura; family Bufonidae; genus Rhinella; species Rhinella marina. Next base: position 159,750 of record ONZH01005664.1, read on the forward strand.
CCTTTAAGTCCATTTTAAATATGTTAATTCAGTCCCCGAGGTTAAGTGGTCCTTTAAAATGAACAACCAGGTCTATTTAATCTATTTAACAGGGCTAGCAAAGCTTTTTCTCATAATATAGTGCCTTGCATAAAAATGTAATAACACATAGAACAGCATCAGCCAGATAACTTTGTTTGAAATGTTAATTGGAATTGCATAGCAGATGCTTTGGGAAGCACCCATTATGTCACAGGATTTCCCTGCATTGCAGAGCCAACATGAGTTATTTGGAGCTCTAAGCAGTCCTGCTTCTTCATCAGTTATGTGGGTATTAAAAAAAAGAGCAGTGATGATAACAAGATCACAGACGTAGGCAGAGTACATATCATGCTTTTTTCACAAATTTTATGGTACTTAAAATGTTTAATAATTATAATTATATAATCAGTATACAATATATAATGCATAGATATCTATTATAAACATATCTACAGTGGTGTGAGGTCAAAATAAATCACTGCAATGTATTAAGCATTTAAGAACTTATGGTATATATAATGTAAGATATCTTACACGCTCAGGGGGGTCACATCACACAATTTCTTCATAAATACAAGGTTTTCCAGGTCCAACTCTATTTTATTGGTACCAGCACTCAACACAAAACAAATTATAAACCAAAATACCTGCCCGGCTAGGCTCTGGCTAAACATAGGTTTCCCTATCTTACCTTTAATAAGACGCTGTTCATAAGCAGCTTTTGTTGCGGCCTCCCTCAGCCATCTGGGTCAGCCGCTTCCTGGCCGTGACCTCCACACAAATTCACATTCTCGGGAGAGATCCGGCTATATGTAGCTTGTGGTCCCGTTCCGCCCACCTGGCTGAGACCACACCAAGCCTCACTGGCTTCACCCTCTCTCAAGGTCAGTTCCTTTCTCCAGACTGACACACTGGAGGATTACTTATCCCTTCCAGATTACAGCAGCTGGCCTCACCTGGGATCTCCTCAGGTCACAGAAAAGACATGCCCTGGAATTGGGTGGGTTGGAAAGGTCCCACTGCCGACCTACCTTCTCAACCCAAATAAAATCCAGCCCAGCTATTACTATCAAAATAGCTCCAGCAACTAAGTTTGCTGAAGCCAGCACCATCTACCTGGATTTTATTCATCTCACCCAGTTGAGGAACCTGAGTGAGATACACACCCCTTCCAGCTTTCCAGTACACATCACCACAATAAGCACATCACTGTATGATTATATACACAGTTGTGTCAACATACTTTGCACCTCTGAAATTTTAACTAAAGTAGTTAAATAAGATGTGTTTACTGAAACAACTTAGGTCTGTATAAACTTATATCTTTGATGCCGAAAAGCGCAAAAAATAAAAGTTTTAGAAAAAATATAAAAATGAAAATAATGCCAGCACAAAGTCAGACCAACTATAATTAGTCTCTGAATGGTGGTTTTAAGGCTTAACCTCCTAACAGTCACTTTAAAATGGGAAAAATCCTCACAAAGTTTTCACTTTTTATTGTAGATATTGCTATTTTAATATGTCTGCAGTAAATCTTGTTGGCATACAACTGAGGAGACACAATTTCATTTTTAACCTCTTAGTGACAAAATTCATTTTAGCCTTAAGGACCACTAATATTTTCCCTCTTTGTATTCCGACAGTGATAACCTTTTAATTTTTTCTTCTAAATTCCTTTTTTTTCTTGATGTAGGTTGTTTTTTTAGGAACCATTTTGGGGTATATACAGTGCCTTGCGAAAGTATTCGGCCCTCTGGAACTTTTCAACCTTTTGCCACATTTCAGGCTTCAAACAAAAAGATATAACATTTTAAATGTTTGGTGAAGAATCAACAAGTGGGTCACAATTGTGAAGTGGAATGAAATTTATTGGATCATTTAAACTTTTTTTGTAATAATAAAACTGAAAAGTGGGGCGTGAAATATTATTTGGCCCCCTTGCATTAATACTTTGTTGCACCACCTTTTGCTGCGATTACAGCTGCAAGTCGCTTGCAGTTTTGCACATCTAGAGACATCTAGAGAAATTCTTGCTCATTCTTCCTTGCAAAACAGCTCGAGCTCTTTGAGGTTGGATGGAGAGCGTTTGTGAACAGCAGTGTTCAGCTCTTTCTACATATTCTCAATTGGATTCAGGTCTGGACTTTGACTTGGCCATTCTAAGACCTGGATACGTTTATTTTTGAGCCATTCCATTGTAGATTTTGCTTTATGTTTGGAATCATTGTCTTGTTGGAAGATAAATCTCCGTCCTAGTCTCAGGTCTTTTGCAGACTCCAACAGTTTTTCATCCAGAATGGTCCTGTATTTGGCTCCATCCATCTTCCCATCAATTTTAACCATCTTCCCTGTCCCTGCTAATGAAAAGCAGGCCCAAACCATGATGCTGCCACCACCATGTCTGACAGTGGGGATGGTGTGTTCCGGGTAATGAGCTGTGTTGCTTTTATGCCAAACATATCGTTTTGCATTGTTTCCAAAAGGTTGGATTTTGGTTTAATCTGACCAGAGCACCTTCTTCCACATGTTTGGTGTGTCTCCCAGGTGGCTTGTGGCAAACTGTAAACCAGACTTTTTATGGATATCTTTGAGAAATGGCTTTCTTCTTTCCACTCTTCCATAAAGGTCAGATTTGTGAAGTGTTCGACTGATTGTTGTCCTATGGACAGACTCTCCCACCTCAGCCGTAGATCTCTGCAGGTCATCCAGAGTGATCATGGGCCTCTTGGCTGCATCTCTGATCGGTCTTCTCCTTGTTTGAGATGAAAGTTTAGAGGGATGGCCGGGTCTTTGTAGATTTGCAGTGGTCTGATACTCCTTCCATTTCAATACGATCGCTTGCACAGTACTCCTTGGGATGTATAAAGCTTCGGAAATCTTTTGGTGTCCAAATCCGGCTTTAAACTTCTCCACAACAGTATCATGGACCTGCGTGGTGTGTTCCTTGGTCTTCGTGATGCTCTCTGTGCTTTAAACAGAACACTGAGACTATCACAGAACAGGTGCATTTATACGGAGACTTGATTGCACACAGGTGGATTCTATTTATCTTCATCAGTCATTTAGGACAACATTGGATCATTCCAAGATCCTCAATGAACTTCTGGAGTGAGTTTTCTGAACTGAAAGTAAATGGGCTGAATAATTTTGCACGCCCAACTTTTCAGTTTTATTATTACAAAAAAAGTTTAAATGATTCAATAAATTTCGTTCCACTTCACAATTGTGACCCACTTGTTATTGATTCTTCACCAAAAATTTTAAATGTTACATCTTTTTGTTTGAAGCCTGAAATGTGGCAAAAGGTTGAAAAGTTCCAGGGGGCCGAATACTTTCGCAAGGCACTGTATAGTGTAGTAAATAACTTTTAATATTTTATTTCAGGGGGAAAGAAAAACAGCAATTTTAACATTTTGTGGAATTTATTGACAGTGTTCACTATGTGGTAAAATAACATAACTTTATTATGTGGGTCACTACAGTGATGATAATGCCAAATTTCTAGATTTTTTTATTTTTCTTTCCTCCTGCAGGCTGTCAGCTCTGCAACTGCCCCCTCCCCTCCTCCAGACTGAAGTGGAGTGGGGCAACTGTTTTAGCTGCTTATAGCTCTGTTTTGGTAGCAGCTAGAGATACAGTATGGTCTGGCATTCCAAGTATTCAAACAATACCAGTATGACAGCATTATCTTCACTACATGAGAAATCGGGATGCAGTGAATGTAAATAAAAGTGAAAGTAAAAGCAGGTTTTACCTGCAATTATTCCCAACTTGATTTTTAAAAGTCATATCTCCTACTTTTCTTGGGCTAATGCTGTCAAGTTTGTCTTATATGAGAGCCTGGAAATCAAAGAAGACCAGGCTCCAGGCCTCTAGCTGGTACCAATCAGAAGATATCAGGAGCTAAAGCAGAACCTCCCCCTTCCACTTCTGCCTAAGCCCAGCTTTGGCAGAACAGTTAAGTACTTTTCCCTCAGTCCAAGCTAAGTATGTCTACTTTATATTAAAAATGCATACAGAAAACTGATCATGTGCCACGCACTATAAGGTGATACACAGCCCTTAAAAATTCAGTGGGTATATGTACAAGCAAAATTAAACATTGCATATTAGCAAACTAATCAACAATTCAAATAAGAAATGTGAGTACCCTGCTCACAAGAGCCTGCATTGAGGAAATAGGGGTGACAGAAAAGGAGAAAAAGTGCTTACTTACACGGTCCAGGCAAGCATTAGATTTTTATCACAGAAAATACATATAAAGAATATAAAATAAATCTGCACATTATTTGTATAGTTTCTATGAGACAAGACGAATCACAGGGTATTGGGGCAACCACACTTATGATAAATTTCAAATTGCACATAACCCCTCCTTGCCTTTACTTGTTACAAGGCTTGTATTCTGTCAATGGATTTGCAGCAATACATATCTGAAAGGTAAATGCATGGAGCTTCAAATTCCCCTCTGCCCTGTAAACCACCATCAGGACACTTCAGTAACTAGAAGCAGCATTTCATTCATTTCATTATTTTCTTTAAATATCAAATAAAATTAACAATTACATTATTTTAGGGTATTACTATTTATGCTATGTAATATTCAAAAGTTTTTTGTGACTCAATGTTTCATTTTAAAATATTGTAATGGCTTGGTGTTTATAGGGTCATTTAAATAAGCATTCTAATTCCCGAGAAGCATATATAGAAAATCCAAATAATGTGATATTTTAATCAACCAACAGCAAACAAGTTTATATAAACAATCTACAATAATTCAGATTGTAAATGGAAAAATGTAATGATTTAATAATATATAAGCATTAGGCTAATGAAATGACACATTGAGCAGGACATTTTTCCAATTCATGAAAGTATTAACAGAATAAAATATAAAGTGAGCCTTAGGGTAAGTTTAACTTGATAAAATAGAAAGTTCTTGCAAATTCAAATGAATGAAAATGGTATAATTTAACAAGCAGTAAGCTTACTTTAAGAAACATAGTGTATTGATCAGTATTGATTTCAGTATCATAATGTGATATTAACATATTTAACATAACACAGATATTAATGTTTAATATAAATATATGATTTTAATTTCCACAGCCAAATAAAAAAATGATAATTAGCTTATATGAACATAATAAAACATGTAAAAGAGTAACTGACAAATAGGAAAATTTGTATTTGCACACATTTCTATGTACTGTAAGCAACTTCTCATCTTACATAGTAAGTAAATGTCACATACGTAAAAACTGTCAGTGCATATGCACTATCTCCACTAAAGAAGAGGTCTATAACCTTTTTCAGTTTGTGAGTCCCATTTAACTAGGCACTGTACTTTCAAAAAATATTTCAATAAAACACTGCAGCATATCTTATTGGAGAAAAATCCCTCTTTCTCCACTTATGAGTCACTTCTCCTTTTCCTTGCCTTCTGCACTGATCATTCACTCTCAAATCACAGCTAAAAATCCATCTAAAGAGATTAACAGATATTAAGAATCAGGTAACAAGCTGCCCAAAGAAATCTATGGAAAGGAGAGATTAAAGAGTGAGATGGTGGATGTAAATAGAAAAAGACACACAGAGGATGCTGCTGCCATCTCTAGTAACCTTTTTCTACAGTATCTCACCATAGTGTTTGGATCACAGCTACACTACTGCAGCATAATATTCTTTGTCATGCTGCTGTATGTGTGTGCTGTGTATAGGAGACATTAAAGCGGCATATTTGCTAACTCAGGGATAACATACAATTAGTGAGAGATCCTGCAGAGGGTTAACTGGTGGAAAATACAGAATACAAGTCATATAATTGTTATTCTGCATATACACAGATGTAAGAGCTAAAAGGTCACCTGAAACAACAGGTACAATTTAACTTTGAAGATGGCTGGGAGCCATGTTCAATGTAGGAATGGGACAAAGACTAAAGAGAGCAGAGACAGAGTATATAACGTGCCGTAGCTCTAACCTAAATATGCCCCAAAACATACATTTTACAAAATTCTCATTTTAATGTAATCCATAACCATATTATATATGCTAGATATTTCAAGTGTTGAAGTCCTTCATCTTTTTCTTGGCACAGTTTAATTAGGAAGCTATTGTCCCATTATAATATGATCACCTATATTTTGAAAATAGTATGAATGCTTAGAATTGTATATCTAGAGCAAAAAATTTGGCTTTGAGTAAAGCGCACGATACAGTCAAACATTGATATTTGAATGCAAGCAGGCATGTGGAACTTGTATTAGCAGAGGCAAATATAATGTACGAAATAAATTGTCATGACAGCGTACAGGTTTACGAAAACGGAATACAAATATAGGTTAGCAGTGACAGCTCTATTCTTACTGATACTTTGCATGTGTCAAACAGTCGGAAAGTTTTAACTATATCTACATTACTCCGGAGATTGAAATATTCCCGAGGGATATACTGTCAGTTGAAATTTGTGTTTTCCTGTTCGTCTTTATATGACATTGTATATTTCTAGTAAATATGTACTGGGACTTATTCCCATTTTTGCCTCTGGTCTTTTAGTGGCAAGGCTGATTTAAATTTGCCTGAGCACTGTTCATTCTTTTAAAGGAAATCACAAGTGATATGTACTGTATTACTGAGCAAGTAGATATTCAACCATATTCAAGTAGATATATTCTTTATAAATATACAGCATCATTGAATTGATCAAATATATAACATATGATAGGAGATAAAAGATTGTTTTGGATACATTTGAACATTTGGGTCCCCGAAAGACAAACTGATCAAACTTGGTCCCTCTACTGAATGCTGAATTATCAGCATTAATAAATTGCTACTGTAAGATTGCCTCTACAGAGACAAAATAAGTGTCAAATGGCCAATGAAATCAACTGGAAGCCATTGTTTTTTTGTTAAAATACAAACTTTTTAAGATTTATGTAATTTAAAATTGATAAAAAGGAGGCATATGGACAGACAGTTAAATATAAGAGGGGATCTCAAAGAAAAAATAAAAATGGGCATTCCATTATAGTGTCAGTGTTTGCCACAGTTGGTTTCACATGAGGCCAAATTATGACCACCTTGTGCATTTACTGGAGAGAGGAGTCCTGCACAGGTTAATGGCACCTAATAGGAAAGTGAATGCCCCCCCCCCCTCCTGTCCAATAGCCCCATAGCATCTGAATGTTCTACCATGTCTTTATGGAAAGGCTATTCCAAGTACTGATAGTAGGAGACAATCATGATATAATAGGATGCTTAATGAAGATACCATATTGTAGTCAAATCAAGATATTTTCAACCTCATATACATAGAAAGCTTAAAGAGGATGGCCACTTTATGGCTACTGTTGACCAATGTGTGTGTTAGATGATGATATGGCAATTATTTATAGAGGCTTTGTTAATATTATGTGCTGTTTGTTATATTCCATAAGCCTTGTTTAGTACATCCTCTGTGCTGTCCACATAGAGATCCTGTCCATATGATGAGACACATCAGCCTTCATTTTAATATATCTGCACCAATCGTCCAACAGTAAAAGTGCAGAAGGCAATTACAGTGTGGTTGAGACGTCACTGGAGGTGATTTGTCTGGTTACATGACACTCCCATCAGCAGCCATTTTATGGACAGGATCTCTGTATGGTCAGAACCATACGTTATGAAATATATAAAAAGGCTCAGGTTTGCTCATCTCTAGATGAGACTCACCCTTGTATGAAATGGTCAGCCATTTCTTGAAATGAACCCAGTAGAATACGTACACCTGAGCGTACAAAGTGCATACGAATCTTTAGCGTATTATTGTCTAGGCCCGCACAAAGAATGAATATACAGTAAAAGTACGCTACTTAACTGAATATGTACGCATTAGCGTACAAATTATCAGATGCGTAGCATTAGCGCACAAATTATATGATGCGTACGTAGCATTAGCGTACAAAGATCTAAGAAGAATCTTCCTAAGCGAAACTGAAAATATTCGGATTCGCTTCAGTGTAAAAAATTTCCAAGATTCGTATAGAATCTACGAAGCCGTGAATAGATTTGCTTATCTCTAGAACCCAGCAATAAGAGCTTCTGGATCTAGGTACATAAAATATACAAGAGCAATAAATGCCTATAAGGTTATATATTCAGCATTCTTCACTTTATGATCAGTTGCATTGAACGGTTGTTCAGCAGTGCTGTGTAAAGTAAATCCTGCTCAACTGTAATGACCACTAATGCAATAAAAATGTATGTAACATGTAAGATCTTGGAAAAACCACTATTAGACCAAAAAATTGCAGTGCTTACAATACTCCTTAGGAACAGCGTGCAGCAAAGCTGATCCATTCCTGTTGGAACATTATGATTCTCAGAAAACCATTAAAATGACTTAAACAAAAGCTTTTACTTTGTCAAAAGTTACAGCAGGGGATCTGTGCCTGAAACTATTTGACCAGCAGTGGAAAGATTTCTTCCCCACATAGTTGAAATAATCATAGATGATTAAATATTCTAAATAACTAAAAGAATGGAGATGAAGGACATTTTGTCTGAATATGAGAAGCAAATGTACTGTTTGAGACCAATGTTATTAAAGACAAGTATAAAGACAAGATCTACCGTATGCATGGCTAGAATTATCAGTTTTTCACTTTTAACAGATGGTACATTATAATTCTCTATACTCAGATTTGGTAAAGAAAAAAAAACTGCTTGTTATATAAATTGAGGTCCAGATCAAACTGAACTAGGGATCCTCTGAAAATATGCTTAATAATAAAAGACTATTAATGACCCCTTAAGTATAAGAAAACCATTTCAGACCAAAACCGTGTTCGGTTTAAACTTTGCTATTTTTCGGACGGCAGACAAATTCGAATTTTTTCAGGTTTGTTTTGGACAAATTAGTTCATGCCAGCAGGAAAAACACACTAGGGAGGAAGAAGAAGGGTTCTCACATGACCCAAAGAGGACGTGGGGGAGGGCTTGACCTGATTGGCTCCCCGGCTGACAGACAACAGTCAGTGCTTCAGTAGGCATCTGGGACAGTCAGAAATTAATCAAGCTTATTGCCAGGGTGGGTGAAGGGAAAGGCTAAGATTCCAAAGAAGAATTGTGTGTGTTGTATACCATAGAGAGGAGCAGGGTAGCTGACAGGCAGGAAAGAGGAGACAGGACCTGTGGCTTACTGTCCCTACTATCAGAAGTGTAGGTGCACCTCAAAAGCAGCTACTTGCAAGGAAATACTTTTATTTTTCCCCCATGTTCATAGAAATCCTTTTTTTGTGGGGTTCAATTTAATTAAGTTGTATGATTATTAAGTTGTATGATTATTAAGTATGATTAATTAAGTTGTATGATTAAGTTGTATGATTAAGTTGTATGATTCAATTTAATTAAGTTGTATGATTACATGATTACTGTAGCAATAGCCCTGGTGTGGTAGAAATCTACCATTGTGTTTCAATCACCCCTTGACTCACTATTTGCTCCACAGGGTCACAATAAATTTTTTTTTTGGAAGGGTCCAATTTAATTAAGCTGCATATATGTGTGATTACTGCAGCAATAGCCTTGGTGTGGCACCAATCAACCTATGAGTGATAACGAGTAATTGTGCATGAGGGCTGGCCCTTAAAGGGGTTTTCCGAGTTATAAATATTGATGACCTATCCTCAGGATAGGTCATCAATATCAGATCGGCAGGGGTCCGACACCCGGCACCCCCGCCGATCAGCTGTTTGAAGAGGAGGCGCGCGCCGTATCAGCGCTGCCTCCCCTTCACTGTTTACATGCTGGCCGACACTGGGGTAGTGGTGAGTATGTGTAATTACACCTCACTGCCCCATTCATTTCTATGGGAAGAATCGCTCCCATACAAGTCTATGGAAGCGATTCTATCCATAGAAATTAATGGGGCAGTTAGGTGTAATTACACATACTCACCACTACCCCTGTGTCGGCCAGCATGTAAACAATGAAGAGGAGGCAGCGCTGATACGGCGCGCGCCTCCTCTTCAAACAGCTGATCGGCGGGGGTGCAGGGTGTTGGACCCCTGCCAATCTGATATTGATGACCTATCCTGAGGATAGGTCATCAATATTTATAACTCGGATAACCCCTTTAATCATCCGTTAACGTTCATTTATGTCGTCACAGAGTTGCAATGTATTTATTTTTTACACCAATATACAGGGTAGTGCACAACATCTGAGATGCCCAAAAAGGTCCAAGCTACGGAAGGGTCCCAAATGAAAGACCCAGAGCCAGAATGAAGGTAGTAGCAGCACCAACTATCAGACCAGAATCTTGCGGTGGAGAAGCAGCATCCCAGCAACATGGCCAGGTCCTTTTGACCACCTCCCACCATATCATGGAGCTAGCTCACACAACAGGCACTTATTTGCCTCATCGACCTCCTTCATGGACATGAGTTTGTCCCCAACAGCAGTAGGACACACTACCTATCCTTCTTATCACATGTGTCAAGTCAAGAGTTCCCAAGCCATGTTGGAACTGATCGGCCTGGGGGAGACTAGACATACCGCTGAGCAGTTGCTCAAGTGCATCAAGCAGCAAACATCCTGCTGGCTATTATCCCCCAAACTCTAATAGGTAAAGGTGGTCAGCAACAATGGATGCGACATTCCCTGCATAACCTTTTTAAAAAATGCACTGGCTTGCGCAAGGTACTGGCAATATCCAAGAGACATTATTATTTTAGCCATCCAGCCAAGTTGCAGCGTCAGAATGGTATGCAGCTACACCACTTAATCTGCAATATTCCAACTTAATGGAATTCAACATTGCAACATGTGGCCCTGTAGCTGTTGGGAACCCACAGTGAGAAACTTCCATGAGACAGGAGGTGCTGCCACATGAGGAGGAGGAAGAGGAGTTGGAGCTGGAGGAGAAAGAAGGTGATGATGATAACACTGGCCATGACACCCAATCTTCTCAGTGTGGGGCATAGGTGGAAAGAACTGGCTTCTGGGGCACATTAGTTAGAATGGTGACCTATAGACTCACTTGCTTATGCGGTGACAGGCTTTTAGATCTTCACTACCAAGACAAAATGGGGAATGTTTTCCTCTGGCAGAAAGGGAGGAAAATGACAATACTACAAGGAAACACTGTGTACACAGCTTGCTGCAGCTTACGGCAAGCAAACGCCTGTTGCCAGCGTGTCTGAAAGGAAGGCCCCTCTCCACTCCTGCAGAGTTACCCTCTTCCTACTGCCACAAGTAGTAGAAACTGCAGCAGCAGCAGCCATTTCATTCGCCTCAAAATGATGGAGCAGTTTATCCACATGCTGCGACAAGGTGAAGCCAGTCAACAAGCCAACAGCTCCCGCCTCAACACCTAGGTTCAGGCCTACCTAAACTATGGCCATTCTCTGTCTCATACACTGGTTTTTTCACCGCATAGTGTTCTGGGCAGGCAGTTGGCAGGCAGATTTCTGGAACAGTGGCCAAAACTGGCACAGCACGCTCTTTATCTTATTTCTTGCCAAGCCTCCAGTGTCATCTTGAAGAGGGTTTTCAGTGCACCTGGCGATGTGGTGTAACCCAAACTGACCAAGTTGTCCTCTGCCAGTGTCTCAAACATCACTTTTGTAAAAATGAAACAAGGATTTTCACACTCCTCCTGCTGATTCCTATGAATAGACCCCACCTCGCTGGTGGTGCTCTATCTTGCCACTGTTGCTGTCTGTCTGCCTAACTACCATCACGTTTTGTATGGCTTGCATCATGCCACTAATGCCTAAATCGTCTGTTTATGTATATTGAGTTTCGACACTGTTGAAATTTTCTGCATCAATCCTGACATTTTCTCACAGCTCAGGATGATTCCAGATAAATAGACTTCACCTCGCCAGCAGTGCCCCATCTTGCCAGTGTTGTCTGTCTATTTGCTTACCACTACGTTCTGTATTTCTACATGTTGCAGCAGCATTATGCAACTAATGCCTAAATCGTCCTTTGTCTGTCTGCCTAACTACCATCCTGTTGTGTATGTCTACATGCTGCAGCATGCCACTAATGTCTAAATCATCCATTTACATGTATTCAGTTTCCACATGGTTGAAATTTTATTTTTTTTGGGGGGGATTCAACTTCTTTAAGCAGCATACATAGAGTACATGATTACTGCATCAATACTCAGGCTGATTCCGGATGAATAGACCTCTCCTTGCTGGTGATGTCCCATCTTGCTGTCTCTCCGCCTACCATCATGTTCTGTATGGCAGCTGCTACTGCGGCATGCATCATGCTACTAATGCTACTCAATCGTCATTATATGTGTATTCACTTTCCACATGGTTGAATTTTTATTTTTATGTATTTATTTATTTATTTTTGGGGGGATGGGTACATTTCTTTATGCAGCATACATACGTGATGACTTTATCAATACCAACATTTTCTCATAGCTCAGGCTAATTCCAGATGAATAGACTTTGTTTCAATGGCAGTACCCCATCTTGTCACTGTTGCAGTCTGTCTACCATTACGTTCCGTACAGCTGCTGCTGTGGCCATTTACAGACATGTATACAGTTTCCACAGGGTTGAAATTTAAAAATGTCTTGGGGAAGGGGGGTTTAATCACATTAAGCAGCATACATACGTCATTACTGAATCAATCATCAATTCTCACATCCAAGGCTGATTGCGATGAATACACATCACATTACTGCTGGTGGCCCATCTGCTGCTGTTTGTCTGTCTGCCTAACTACCATCATGTTCTACACAGCTGCTGCTGCGGCCTGCATAATGCAACTAATGCCACTTACTAAATATCACGTTCCCACTTTTTAAATTTTTTTTATATCATAACATTGTGTGTGTTTAACCCCTCAGTGATAACCCATACACCTTTTTAAAGCAGTCACTAAAGGGTTTTAGGCTGGACCATCACCTTTTCATGGCAGTCCGGTCTAAGTGCTACACGGGTCCCCTGGAGAGTGGGGGCTCAGCTCTCACATTAGAGCTGCTCTCCTGCTCTAACAACTCAGACCGTCAGGAGTGACGATTCAGGCTGTTTAACCCCTTATATGCCACAATGGCCCCCTCTACATGTAAGCAGTAACAGAGTTAGTGGACTCCCTCTGTCTGCCATCAACACCCAGCAAATACAGATGTGGGGTGCCGATGTATGTATAGGCAGGCTGGGATGTGGTGTAGGCCCCAAGCCTGCTTTGAGTGTTCACCAGCAGCCTTCACCAGAGGGATCTGTACCTATATCGAGAACAGAGTGGGCTAAAGTGGTGGCTGGAGGACTCTGGTCCGGCTACCACCAAGTGGTCTCCCCATAGCAGTGTATGGGAGCACACCGCACATGACTGGTCACGACTCCCATTCTCTTCTATGGGCCCGATTAAATAGCCAAGTTTAAGATAATGATATGCCCCCACTGTCTCAGATGAGTGAACCAATTCAACAATTTCACAATTTCAACCAAGTTTCCCAAGAAGTTTAGATTCTAATGTACCCAAGTTTTTAGGGATTAATTTCAGACAAACCAGAGAGAGAACAGTTAATTTGAATATACCTGTATTTCTTATAAACCTTAGGCAAGTCTTAGGCAACAGGAGTCTTATATATCAACTTTCAGAGCAATCGGAGCATATTTGTTTCCTACTTGAATCAAATTGTTTTAAAAAATAATTGGCAAATCTGACACAAAACAAATATCAAGAAAATTGTGCATTCTCAAATTTGTTTTTTATATTGAATATCCTCAAAAAAATAGAAACACTTACTATATATACTTTGTAAAATCCTGAATACTAATCTTTGACAAACTCTTTTCCTTATTTACAAGTGAACCAGGTTTACTTATTGAAAAAAATACTAATTTTAGGCAAAAAAAGTCACATTCCGAAAAGTTAGTTCATCGAGTAGAGGAACAGCAATGCATTTTGTACTCTTTTCGAAGTCTTTTTTATGCAAACAAAAAAACTTATTTGTATGGACAACTCCTCTAATGTGGAAAGAATATTTTAGTCTTTGACTACCTTAAGTTAAGAAACTTTCAGTTTATAATATTTATTCCTTCATTTACGGACCCCCTTATAAACAGTTTGCAACCTACTTCTAGTTCCAAGCTTTTCTCTTGCAGAAGTGTCCTCCCAGTAATTCATGCTAGATGTGTGATTTCTAACTCCAGGATGCTGCTGCCTTCACTATCTGTTATCTATCATCAGTCTCATTTCTGCAGCCCATGAAGATTTTACGTTCTACTATGCTGACACTCACATTGAGAAGTGGGCCTCCTGCAGAATCCACTATGTGTATATTCCTATGAACATAGGTCACATACATAGCCTGCATGGTCTCTCCCACTTCTTGCAGACTGACATGTGTGTCTGTCTTCTCTAATAACTGATGATGGGAACAGACCACCATTGAAACACATAGCTCCTATTTCTTTTAACATGTTTTTTTAATAAATAGTTTTTACTGGAGGTTTCTCTGTGCAGCGTGCTGTTCTTTTATTTTTCTGTCTCAGCAACCAGTTTCCTTATGACTTGAAAGCTTCCTCTGTGCACTTTGACCTTCCTTGTACAACATTCTCCCCCTTAATGCTGCCTAAGAGAAGTGTGAGTGAGGGAATGAAGCCAAGAGGAGCGTGTTATAAGAAACAGCAGTACCGCCAGCTATATGGAGAAGTTACACAGACTCCATAGACAAAATGGTAGGACATTTTAAATAAATACATAAAATTTAGATACTTAAATATTACATTATTATAAATATATTCACACATACCTTTCATCAGTTATAATGGCTCATTTTGTCTGGGGAGAAATAATTAGGAGAAATAAAATGGCCACAGTCCTATTAGTACACACAAAACCTGTCCTGATCACACAGCAGGACAAGTTACTTCACAGCACTGAGCTAAAGAGCTTCCTCATCCTCCTCTCTGCTCTACTTGTCAGGGATTATGATCGTGAATTCAGCTGATAAGTACATGAAGTACAGACAGGAGGATGTGGCTAATGAGCAGCAGCACTTGTATGCAGTGTCCATTACCACAGCCCCACATCACCACAGTCTGTCCTGTCTGTCCTCTCAGTACTTCATTTCTCCTCATGAACTCCATTCCTAAAGGGATTCAGCTGAAGATCCCTGGCAAATAGGAAAGGAGGATGAGGCAGCTCTTTAGCTCAGTGTTCTGAAGTAGCTTGTTATACTATCTGATTAGGACAGGTTTTGTGTGTACTGATTGGCCATTTTATTTCTCCTGATGATTTCTCCCTAGACAAAAGGAGTCATTATAACCAATGAAAGGTATTTGGGAATATATTTATATTAAAGTAATATTTAAGTATCTTCATTTTCTTAATTCCTGGAGAACCCCTTTAATCTTTATCCCGAGCATCAGAGTCAGTCTTTTGTAAGTCAATTATTGCAGTTTCAGGACAAATCAATATATGTAGGATGTAGGCAAAAATAGCTACATACAAGCTGATGTAGTTCCTATGAGGCTACTAAAATTTCATTTTAACTAATTTATTCATCACAGGAAGAATTACTTTATACTAATGTTATCACTTTGAACAAAAGATAAAAGTGTAGACTGAAAGTATTTTTAAATCCCTACATCATGCAATACTGGGAATCTACAAGTTACCTTTACTATCAAAACCCAATATAAAAGGATTGAATATGTTTTGTATGTTTAATGCAAGCTAAGACATTGTTCAATTTAATTTGATACAATTAAATTGTATCCAAGTGTAATAACCTCAGTTTCTTACTAGACTAGTACTTGATAACAGATGCCATGTATAGATGTCAGTATGAACAAGTCAAATTATGAAAAGCTAGAAAGAAGATATATCTTCTCAATGGATACAGTGTTGAAGTGAACACTTAATTACAGTGTGTATATTTTTTACAATGTCCATATGTAGGACAAAATATTAAACAGACGACAAATAGAAATGTTATGATATGTATTACCAATTGATATTTTCATAATATACAACTATATTTTATAGTAGTACAGATAAGGAGAACCCATATTCATATGCCCTATTAATATGAGTGGTTCTTGCTCTGGCTGTCTTAGCCTGGCCATGTGCTACATGGTCAATCATTTATTTGACATCCACAAATTTTGTTGGGACCTGAAGAACTGGACCCACAGCTATCAGTTGATCACCAAGGAAGCTTATATGATACAAATGTAGCTGAGTGAAAACTGACTCTGATAACACGTCAGTGTTATTTCGTGACAAAAGCCATTGAAATGCATTAAAAAACATTTTCTTCCTATTGTTTACTTAACGTGTTAACCATCAAGTTTAGCTCGGCTACATCTGTATGTGATAGGATACTCTCTATGAGTGACAAGAAGGCATAATTAAATAGTAATAATCTAAAACCAAACAAATCTGTAGTGGACGATGAAAATGATAGTAGTGGACTATGAAAAATATTCCCACTTAACAGGCATTTGGTATTGCTTGTAGGGTTACTACTAGTGTTGAGCAAATTTATCAAAAATTCAATTCAGTTGGTTCACCAAATTTCACAAAGACATTTGCTTCGTGATTAATTACTTTGTCACATAGCACATTTCTAGAATGGACACCATAAAAGAAATAGGATTTACTATATATACTCTCTCGAGTCACATTTATATAGATTAGTATTATTGCGCAGTATTACCATTGAAGGTGTCCTTAATGAAGAATTTTTGGCAGTGGGTTAATAAGGGCTTAAAACATAAAGAAGATTTACTCACCTCTACTGATACCCCCACTGTTGCTGCTTCTCCAACATTGCCCAGATCCCGCTACTCTCTATGTCCAGATTCAATCATGACATGCAGGAAGTTCTTAGAAATGCCTTGTCAGCAAATCACTGTCAGAGCCTGTGGTAAAGGTTTGAATGAGAGAGCATTTTCTACTTGTAGAGATGGGAGCTGGAGGTAGAGAGCAGCAGGGATCCAGGCAGCGTCAGAATGATAGCAGTAGGGGATTAGAGGAGGTGAATATATGTTATTTTACATTTTAATGGGATTGTGCAGTGGCATCATCTCTATTGCCTATCCTCAGCAGTGTCGGACTGAGGTGCCTTAGGCCCAAAAGTGAAATTCATACTAGAGGCCCAATGTGAAGCTACATGCAAATACTACCTGCTCACACAGGTAGATGATTGATTATAGGTAGTGTAAGGGATTATTACTCTCTCAGGGGGTCGCCACCACACACTTCTTCACAACACGGGATTTTCAAGTCCACACAACTTTATTTTCACACTTTTTGCTCCAGCATGAAACAAAGCCCATCAAAATAACACCTGCCCGGCTAGGCTCTGACTACACATAGTTCAGCTAACTCACCTAAATACAAACGCTGTTCACACAGCTTTTAAGTGCTGCTTCCTCAGCCATTCAGTCCAGCAGGCTCCTGGCTGTGACTCCAACTGTACCTTTTGGGGGGAGATGGTCCAACAGTCTTCCCGACTCTGACCGTCTGACCTTCTTCTCCTAGGGTCACTGGGCCCCCCAAAACTTCCAGGCTACACAGAGCATCCACAGGCTCCAACCTCTCAGGCCTCCTCAGCCTTTCTTTCTCCCTCTGACACACAGTGCAGGTTAACTTATCCCTGCCTGATTAATCCAGCTGACCTCACCTGGGTCCAGGAAAAAACCTGTAAACGGATTAGGGTGTGTGGACTGGAAGACTCCCACTTCCAACCTGTCTCCCAGTCCAAGAAATCCAGCTCATGCAACATTAAACAAAAACCAGCTCCAGCAACTATGCTTGCTGAAGCTATACCACTTCTGGATTTCAGTTCTCACCTGGCTAAACTGACAAAGAAGGTGAGATACAAACCCCACACCTCACATTACTACACACATCACCACAGTAGAGATGAACAAAGTCCTCAAAAATTAGATTCGGTTGCTTCACAGAATTTCACAAAGAAATTTGCTTTGTGACAAATGACTTCTTTGTGAGCAGTGGGCACAATGACGGGGAATGGTGATGGTCTCATCATTGAACCCCTCAGATTCTGCGTTCATAGCTAATAGCAGCATCTAAGATGACCATTGAGGGATGATAGGGTTTAATCTGTTAAAAAATAAAAAATACTCACCTTATCCATTTGCTCATCAGGAGTCCGTCACAGCCATCTTGATTTGAAGATCCAGCGTGAAATCTTGCGTGGTGCGTAATGACATTGTCATGCTGGCCGGTGTGATGATGTCACTGCCCATGAACTTTCGAGCAACAAAAAACCATATTTCACTAGCGTATTACTGTTTTTAATGGCTGTTAAATGGGCGCACTTCTGTCTAAGCGGACGTTAAAAACGGTTCCATTGATAGGCTGAATAAGGTATTAACATTACAATTTGTGACTAACTAATTAATAGCAAATTAAATTTCTTGTCAAACTTCGGAGAAGCTGCCAAATGGAATTTTTTAAAACTTCGCTCATCTCTACCTGCTATTAAAAATAGTACAGTCTGCAATAAGACTAAGCTATAAGTCTGTATATACCAAAGACACTTCTTGTCCCAAATGTAGGCTGATTTCCTATATTCAGCATTGCATCCCTCTTCCAGTATAACACCTACAGTATTGCAATGTGCACCCTTTCACAATCAAACGACTTTCAGAGATGGAACTCATCTTTTAAGGAATATGGCCCAGTTTCTGAACTAAGTAAGCTTTATTAAAACTTTTGAGCAAAGCTTTTTAGATTTATTCTCAAAGTATAAAAGTTATATACATAGAACCAGCCCCCCCATGTGCGAATCAAATTAAGTACAAAGTTACCAAACTATTCCAACTTTGGCGAATCTGAAACTTTTGTCATTTTTCCCGTACAAATTGCTCAAAATAGCAGCCATCAGCCACCAAAGGGATCATTTTTGGACGCTAAATTAAAAAAGCAAAAAAAAAAAAAAAAGATCAGTGTCCTTTTATACAGGCTGTTACCAATGGCACTAATCAGTGCATGGCAATAACCTGTGGAAGGAAGATCTATTACATACCACTTAGCTATCCCTCACTCCTCTGATGCTGCTGTCTGCACTGCATTTGCTGTGGGCTCTTCCACCCAAGTCAAGACCCGATGTGGCTGCTTAATTTCCTGTTCAGCTGCATTTACCAAAATGCAGCTGAACAGAAAAAGAATCAGCACAACTAGTCAGGACCCGGGCAAACAGTGCAATGCAAACAGCAGCATGGGCAGAGCGAGGGATGGGTAAGTGGTACGCATGTAAAAGATCTTTTCTTCCAGGCACTGATTAGACAAAAAATAACCAGATAACCCCTTTAACCCCTTCACTACCAAGCCACTTTTCACCTTAAATCCCAGGCCATTTTTTTGCAAATCTGACATGAGTCACTTTATGTGCTAATAACTTTGGAACGCTTTTACTTATCCAAGCCATTCTGAGATTGTTTTCTCATGACACATTGTACTTCATGACAGTGGTAAATTTGAGTCACTATATTTACCTTTATTTATAAAATAATCCAATATTTACCAAATATTTGGAAAAATTCACAATTTTCTAAATTTTAATTTCTCTACTTTTAAGACAGATAGTAATACCTCATAAAATAGTTATCAATCAACATTTCCCGTATTTCTGTTTATGTTGGCATCATTTTGTAAATGCCATTTTATTTTTTTAGAACATTAGAAGGCTTAGAATTTTAGAAGCAATTTTTCAAATTTTCAATAAAATTTCCAAAACCATGTTTTTAAAGCACCAATTCAGTTATAAAATTATTTTGAAGGGCTTACATAATGAAAACCACCCATATATATCCCCATTTTAGAAACTACACCCCTCAATTTATTAAAAACTGCAAAACTGATGTTACAAACCTTGTAAATCATAGAGGCGTTCCACAAGAATTAAAGGAAAATGTATGTGAAATTTCAAAATGTCTTTTTTTGGTAGATTTCTTTACGTTAATAAAAAAAATTCAGGATTCAGAATGAAAGAAGCGCCATATGGCTTTTGCAGTGTAGATTTTGACAGATTGGTTTATGGGTGCCATTAGTTTTTATTTTTTGAGTGAGAGCCTACAGTTACTGTAGGACAGTAGACATTGGAATATCCATGAAGGTTCTCTTTAATGTAAGAGTGCAAATAAATACAGTTTAAGAAATAAAGGAAGAAAGGAAGTATGAGCGATGTATAAAGGATTTCCTTGGGGAATAATTAGTTACTTTGTGTGTTCCGTATAAATGCACCTGTCATCACTTGGAAACAGATATGATGACAGATATTGTAAATGCGTGTCCTGTTTTTAAACAGTTTGAAGAAGTAATTAGATTGTACCCTGCAGATTTGTTGTGCTTCTAAAATAAGTATATGAGATCCCCAGCACAGAGTAGGCCCATTGACACATAGATATATTTCCTATAAACAATAACTGGTGCATGATATTTGTCACTAGAATTGCTGGCTGGATATAGCTACGTCTTGCCAGCTTCCATAGTACTAACAAGTACTGGCGTGTGGAATCTAACCAGCCCCCGGGTTTTCACCAGAGCCCACTGCAAGGCAGGTTGGACTTGTGCGGCCAGGAACCTGCAGGTCGCATTGCCACTTGGAAGCGATGAGGAATCAGCCGAGGACGGGATCACCAGCAGGCCAGAAGAGACGAGGAGCAGACTGAAGACTGGATAACAGGAGCCAAACAGGAGACGACTGAAGAGCTGGAGTACACTGGGGTAAAGACCTGATACTCTGGCGTTGGTCAGGTGCACAGAGCTGCCTTAAATAGGCCTCTGGAGGAGGATCAGGTGCTGGAATGATGAGGTTTGGCAGAAGGTATAGGAGCTGCAGTACCGGCTGCCAGCCCCTAGAGGGGGCGAGAGCACCAGCTACTGCAGAGTCTGCCGGAAGCAGCTGCTGGAATCACCGCAGCGTACGCTTGTATAGAGGATTCGCCAGTGACCGCCAAGGGGGGCGGCCTCGCCGACGGGGTGAGTGTAGCGGCACTCTGCTCCCAGATGTGACAATATTTGAAATTGTTATGACCGAGAGATGGGCATCTAGGCTTTTATTACTATTACATGTCTACTATTACATAAACTTTTCCTTATATATATTGTATAAATATGAAAAAATGATCAAGATCACCAATTTCACGAACTGAGAAATTATTTAGTTGTGCGGTCATTGATACATTCAGTCTATTTAGTAACTAATGATACTATACTTATATGATCAGGCTAGAAACTGTGTTTTTTAAAGAAAAACTGGTATAAAATCACATAACAAAGATGAACAAAAAAACAACTTTGCATGGCTGCCTGAGAGGCCTTTGTTGGGGTACTTTTTTTTTTTTTGTGCAAGGCGCCAAGTATGCATGAGGAGTATCATATCCCAGTCAATGTTCCTCTAGGTTTCTGGGAAAAATATATATAAATTAGCACATCATACATCTGCTGGTATCAGAGTATCTTTCCCAGAAACTCAGAGGGACATTGCCTGGCATACAATACTTTATACATATACTACACATACTAGTTGTTCTCCATAATGAAAAAGAGTAGCCCCACTGCCACAATGGATATATATATATATATATATATATATATATATATATATATATATATATATATCCCCTCAATTTCCCTCTCCTCTGAGATTTTTGGGAAATTCCAAACTGGTAGAATCGATTTACTCATCCTTAAAAAGAGCAAAGTTCTTTTAATTATACATGGGCAGATGATTCCAATTACTCAGTATAACCTCTCTTCTTCACTTGTTACAATAGAATATTTTTATTCTCAGTATTTTAACCTTTATCAACTTTAATAGCATGCTTCACTAATGGTCTAGCATTCTGTCTCTGACTGGAGGCAGCTGTAGATATTCATTAGAATTAGTGACTTTTTAAGGGTTCTTTTACGTGATTTGCAATTGATCATATGGCAAGTCAATTTAAAGGGCCTTTTATTTATTCTGAACTAACTGAAGGACCCTGCTTCAGCCGGGTATATTTAATTTATTTCATTGACTGTGTGTGTGTGTCGTTAAAAGATATCGAGAGTGACCTCTACAGTGCCCGCCCCTTTAACAGTGACCTCTACAGCAGCCCGCCCCTTTAACAGTGACCTCTACAGCGGCCAGCCCCTTTAACAGTGACCTCT
The DNA here is from genome assembly GCA_900303285.1 of Rhinella marina. Classification (NCBI taxonomy): domain Eukaryota; kingdom Metazoa; phylum Chordata; class Amphibia; order Anura; family Bufonidae; genus Rhinella; species Rhinella marina. The sequence continues at coordinate 181,926 of ONZH01005664.1, forward strand.
ACAGCAGTCCGCCCCTTTAACAGTGACCTCTATAGCAGCCCGCCCCTTTAACAGTGACCTGTACAGCAGCCCGACCCTTTAACAGTGACCTCCACAGCAGCCCACCCCTTTAACAGTGACCTCTACAACAGCCCGTCCCTTTAACATTGACCTCTACAGAAAGCTGCCCCTTTAACAGTGACCTCTACAGCTGCCCGCCCCTTTAACAATGACCTTTACAGCAGCCTGCCCCTTTAACAGTGACCTCTACAGATGCCCGCCCCTTTAACAGTGACCTCTACAGCTGCCCGCCCCTTTAACAGTGACCTCTACAGCAGCCCACCCCTTTAACAGTGATCTCTACAGCAGCCCGCCCCTTTAACAGTGACCTTTACAGCAGCTCGCCCCTTTAACAGTGACCACTACAGCTGCCGCCCCTTTAACAGTGACCTCTACAGCTGCCCGCCTCTTTAACAGTGACCTCTACAGTGGCACGCCCCTTTAACAGTGACCTCTACAGCAGCCCACCCCTTTAACTGTGACCTCCACAGCAGCTAGAGTGGCCACTGTCTTCACCCCAGAAAGCCAGACCTCACCGGCCATTCCCCCAAGCATGAAACAGCGCCCCCAGTTCCCATGAAAACACACCACTAAACATGCGGCCACACCCCCCTGGTTCCGTGAAGACACGGAGGAGAAGCTGTCTGAGTGTGAGCTACTGAAAGGGTGGACATCCCTGTGTCTGTCCAGGCACTGCGTCGGACGGAGAACAGGTAGCCAGAAAACTGGACTGTCCAGCCTAAAGCTGGACATCTGGCCACCATAACATCAGCCTGGCCCTAGGGTGGCCAGAGATCTTGTTTTAGGCTGGACAGTCTGGTTTTCAGACTCCCTGTCCTTTGTCATGCGCAGGGCCTGGATGGACACAGGGATGTCCTTTTGAACAGCTCACTCTCAGCAGCAGCACTGTGCAGTCTGAGCATGAGCTGCAAGGAGAAAGGCACCCTCCCCCCTTCCTTGCAGATGACAGAAGGTGATTTTTACCTATATTTTTAATCCCGGTCAAATGCGACATGGAAGGGGCATGGCCTGACTGAGTCAGGGGCGTGACTTAGTGGGATCTGGGGGTGGTGCTTTTAAGTCCTCCTTTTGACGGTGGCCTGAATTACAGGTTGATGCCATAGTAATTTAGGAGGAAGGTGGGTAGCAGTGGAAGAATACATCTTTTATTACTACTGAACAGTAAATATGTGAAATTTACATTATATGAGCTAATGATTGATGATCAGTTAGTCTAAAACATAAGTTATAGTTATGGTAACCGGAATACCCCTTTACCATTGTCATCCACAGTGCTCTGCCTCTTTAATGCAGACCTACAGCAGTGAACTGGCTAGGTTGTCATAGAAACCTGGTGTGTGGAGACCGCCTGTGAGCTTGTATTGGCTGATAAGGGTCATGTGACCAGGCTACTATTGGCTAATGCATTTTTTGGGAATATCTCAGGAACGGTATGTCCTGGATAGCTTAAAACTGTTCTAAAACCTTCCCGGACACCTAATGTACACGTGTGCCAAATTTTGTGATTGTAGCTGCAGTGGTGCGGATATACACACACACACACTCAGCTTTATATATTAGATGAAACTGTATGGGGGATCATTACTATTTTTTTTATTTTATGCACTTATACAGTGCTACTATATTCCGCAGCACTTTACTGACAATAGCATCTGGCTGTCCCCAATGGGCTCACAATCTAAGGTCCCTATCAGTATGTCTTTGGAATCTTTGGAGTGTTGGAAGAAAGCAGAGAACTACGCAAACACAGGGAGAACATACAAACTCCTTGCAGATGTTGCCCTTGGTCGGATTCGAACCCAGGACCACAGCGCTGCAAGGCCCCAATGCTAATCACTGAGCCACTGTAGTATGATTGTTTGCCCTACATATCGTTTTCAAAATTGTCGACTGGGGCAATGTTTTCTGTTAACATAAAGAATCTGATCAACCAACAAAGGAGCACTTGTTTCTTAGCAGACTGATGCTGGTTGTAAACAGGCTGGTAAAGGGATTGTGGCAAGTATTAAAGTTATCTCTTTTTTACAGATGAGCATATAACTAACTGATCATGGCGCGGTCATGGTAAAGTCCTCAGTAGTCGGTTAGTTATCACCTATCCACAGTTTTAACATATGGCAGAACTGGTTTAATAAATATATCTGTTGAGACCAATCATTAGCCCGTGTAAAAGGGCCTCAATTTTTCTCATAATATCTGTGCAGATTTAGTAGGTTTTTCCTGGGATGGAGCTGTGCCATGTGTCATGCCCTGTCAAATGTCTCCTCATTGCTGCTCCCCTTCTCCTATGGTATGAAAGCATGCCAGCTGCTGGAGTCGGAGAGGCAGAGGGTCTGCAGCACGATCCTCCTTAGCCCCTTTCTCCTCTCCTTGGTGTCTGAACATAGTTAATTCATTTTACAAAATAATCCTATACTTATAAAGCCCCTTTTGTGTCACAAACAGTGGTAAGCCAGTCGCTTTTATAGTCTAGCGGTGTGTCAGAAACTTTGAGTCACAGAAATCCCTAATCAGTGAAGGATGCAGTTGCTGAATACTGAACACCTAAAAAGCTTTGTTCTAGATAGAGCTGAAAATATCAGTTATGGCCAGTTTCACACTAGTGTTGAATGATCCTACGTGGCTGTTCTAGCAGAGGAACAGCCTGCTGGAGTTCATTGTATACGGCATTGCCAGACATTACCTTTCCACGCTGGAACCCATTGACTACAATGGGACCCGGCAAGGATCTGGATGGTTTCCGGCATTAATGCTGGATTTGGCTGGACAAAAAACGATGCATACAGTGGTATTTGTCTGACTGAATCTCGGCACTAATGCCAGAAACAAGCTGGATCCCCACTAGGTCCCATTATGGTCAAGGGGCTTGGTGGTGCTCCGCCTGGTCGTTATAGAAGGTGAAAGCTGCAGTAACTTGCTGAATCACCTCCGGAATATGGGGACAAGCAATTATTGACTTGCTCGTCATTGTTTCTGGGCATTGGATCGTTGTTTAGACAGCACAGTCTGCTGCCTAGATATGATGATTTAGGTGACTGGACCAGCTATGTCTTCATTCGATCATTGGGTAATCTGGTGTTTTTACACTGCCGAATTGTCCAGTGATTATCGGGGATAAAAGTTCCAATGAATGCTTGTTACCTCTAATCTGCCTGTCTAAGGGTATGTTCCTACTATGAATTTTGAAAATGTGCCGATTTTCTGCGCTTTATTTACAGTTTCCTATTTTTTCAACATGTTACTCATTTCAGTAGGAGAATCAGAACAGATTCTGCTCCAAGATAGAGCACACTGCTGCTCCTTTCTCTGAAGAGAAAAAAAAACTGTGAAAAAAAAAGTTCTGCCTCCTATTGAAATGAATTGGAGGCTTTATAGATTTTTTTTTCCATGCAGGAAACACATGGAAACAGTGCAAAAAAAGTTGTGTGAATGGGTCCTAAGGGTACCGCAGATAACCAAAACAGTCATGAGGACACGTAATTATTGTTTCTGGGCAGCAGATTGTGATTGCTAAACAACGCTCTGCTGACCACAAATAATGCAGCTGTATGAGGACAAGTGATAACAGTATTGATCGCTCGTTCTAAAACTATGGAGTTCATCGCTACATGTAAATGCAGCGCTTCACCTCCACTAAGGAGCAGGCAATTGTTGGAAATAAACATTTCCATCTGGACAAGTATGTGCTTGATCACTGCAAGTAAATACAGCATTAGGCTCCATTCACACGTCCTGCTTTTCTTTCCTGATTCGATTCAGATTTTTTCAGGACCCATTGAAATGAATGGATCCAGATCAGGATCAGGATCGAATCAGGACAGAAAAACAGGACGTGTGAATGGAGCCTTAGACAGGGCAATTATTGGGCGTGAACATTCCTTGGAACACTTCTTCCTGATAATTGCCCAGATCTTTGGCCCGTGTAAAGGGACCTTTGGACATGATCTTGCTGAAACAAATTTTTTTTGCAAGGTTACTGTACTCACATTTTGTAATGACTAGATAGGGGGTAATTTATCATAAGGGGATTATTTGAAGTCAGTTTTGCACTGAGTTACTTTTATGCCACGTTTATCAAATTTCACAGGTTGTTTGATAAATTTGTCTTATTTTTAAGGGCTCATGCAAGTGACCATATGTATATTGCAGTCTGCAAAAAAAACGGATTCACAAAAAATACAGATGACATCCATGTGCATTCCATATTTTGCGGAACAGAAAAGCTGCCCCCTAATAGAAAAGTCCTAACCTTGTCCATAATGCGGACAATAATAAGTCATGTACTGTTTTTTTGCGGAATGGAAATACGGACATATGGAAACGTAATGCACACAGAGTACCTGGTACAGAGTACCAGAGTACATTGAAATGAATGGTTCCGCATAAGGTCCGCAATAAGAATGGAACGGACATGGAAAGAAAATAAGTTTGTGTGCATGAGCCCTAAACCTAACACTTTTGTCTAGAAAAGCTACTCCAGTTTCCCTCCTCCACCCTCCCAATGGAGTGATTTTTGACTTTTTTTGTGACTTTTTAAAAAAGTCTCAATGATAAATCTGGAGTGAAACTCATTAACTCATTAATAAATTAGATATCCACACGCACTTTTCCACCCAAATTGCAAAACTGGAATGAGTCGCAATATTTTTGAGCAAGCAAGTGGAAAAAGTTAAAAAAGCCATATTTTGTGGCTTTTTGATGCCAGAGTTCTGGATGAAGGTATGATAAATCAGTGCCTGAGAACAGTATGAGAAAATAGTGACCTCTTACACGTTTTGAATAGATACACTGTTTTAATCACAATTTTAAATATACAGATGCGTCCACACTTAACTTATCTCCAAACTCAGAGTGGTGACAGTTTTGTCCTGATAGCAAAACAACATGATATCGCGAGATTGTAACTAAACTCTAAAAAACTGCAATACACGTCACAACCACTGGGCAGTGAGTGCTCCACATTTAGCTGATTGCTCAGCTGCTTTTTCTTTTGTTTAGAGCTGCTGGCCTCAGATGTGAGATATTTATCGACAGACCCAGCTAAATGTGGTGAGATCTATTGAGAATATTTAATGTGCTAAAGTCAAACACATGAGAAAAAAGGAAAACTAAATAGAGTATCCAAACATTGTGTGTTACTGTCAGCTGGACTGTGTATCTAATCCTATCTTAAGTAATACCATCTACAGAGTCGTGTATCTAAGCCTATTATGTGTGATACTGTCTGCGTAGCAGTGTATCTAATCCTGTCATGTGTGATACTGTCTACAGTGTCGTGCATCTAAGCCTATTGTGTGTGATACTGCGTGAAGAGTTGTGTATCTCATCATATCATGTGTAATACTGTCTGAAGAGTTGTGTATCTAATCCTATCATGTGTGATACTGTCTGAAGAGTTGTGTATCTAAAACTGTCTTGTGTGATACTGTCTGCTTACCAGTGTATCTAATCCTATCATATGTGATACGGTCTTCAGGATCGTGTATCTAATCCTATCCTGTGTGATACTGTCTGCCGAGCTGTGTATCTAATCCTATCATATATAATACTGTTTGAAGAGGTGTGTATCTAATCCGATCATATGTAATACTGTCTGCAGAGTTGTGTATCTAAGCCTATCATGTGTGATACTGTCTGCTTAGCTGTGTATCTAATCCGACCTTGTGTGACAATGTCTGCTGAGCTGTGTATCTAATCCTACTTTGTGTGATACTGTCTGCTTAGATGTGTATCTAATCCCACCTTGTTTGATACTGTCTGCTGAGCTGTGTATCTAATCCTATCATGTGTGATACAGTTTGCAGAGTTGTGTATCTAATCCTATAATGTGTGATACTGTTTGCAGAGTTGTGTATCCAATCCTATCATGTCTGATACTGTTTGCAGAGTTGTGTATCCAATTCTTTCATGTGTGATACTATCTGCAGAGTTGCGTATCTAAGCCTATTGTCTGCTGAACTATGTATCTAATCCTATTCTGGGTGACAGTGTCTGCTAAACTGTGTATCTAATCCTATCATGTGTGATACTGCTTGCAGAGTTGTGTATCTAAGCCTATTGTGTATGATACTGCCTGCTAAGTTGTGTATCTAATCCTATCTTGTGTGATACTGCCTGCATATCTGTGTATCTAATCCTATCATGTGTGATACTGTCTGCTAAACTGCGTATCTAATCCTATCATGTGTGATACTGTTTGCAGAGTTGTGTATCCAATCCTTTCATGTGTGATACTATCTGCAGAGTTGCGTATCTAAGCCTATTGTGTACGATACTGCCTGCTAAGTTGTGTATCTAATCCTATCATGTGTGATACTGTCTGCTGAACTGTGTATCTAATCCTATCATGTGTGATATTGTTTGCAGAGCTGTGTATCTAAGCCTATTGTGTATGACACTGTCTGCTAAGATGGGTATCTAATCCTATCTTGTGTAATACTGCCTGCATATCTGTGTATCAGAGTTGTGTAATCCTTTCATGTGTGATACTGTTTGCAGAGTTGTGTATCTAATCCTATCATGTGTGATACTGTTTGCTGAACTCTGTATCTAGTCCTATTCTGGGTGACAGCATCTGCTAAATTGTGTATCTAATCCAATCATATGTGATACTGTCTGCTGAACTGTGTATCTAATCCTATTCTGGGCGACAGCATCTGCTAAGCTGTGTATATAATCCTTTCATGTCTGATACTATCTGCAGAGTTGCGTATCTAAACCTATTGTGTATTATACTGCCTGCTAAGTTGTGTATCTAGTCCTATCATGTGTGATACTGTCTGCTGAACTGTGTATCTAATCCTATTCTGGGTGACAGTGTCTGCTAAACTGCGTATCTAATCCTATCATGTGTGATACTGTTTGCAGAGTTGTGTATCTAATCCTATCATGTGTGATACTGTCTGCATATCCATGTATCTAATCCTATCATGTGTGATACTGTTTGCTGAACTCTGTATCTAATCCTATTCTGGGCGACAGCGTCTGCTAAGCTGTGTATCTAATCCTATCATGTGTGATACAGTTTGCAGAGTTGTGTATCTAATCCTATCATGTGTGATACTGTCTGCGTATCCGTGTATCTAATCCTATCATGTGTTATAGTGTCTGCTAAACTGCGTATCTAACCCTATCATGTGTGATACTGTTTGCTGAACTCTGTATCTAATCCTATTCTGGGCAACAGCGTCTGCTAAGCTGTGTATCTAATCCTATCATGTGTGATACTGTTTGCAGAGTTGTGTATCTAATCCTATTATGTGTGATACTGTCTCCGTATCCGTGTATCTAATCCTATCATGTGTGATACTGTCTGCTAAACTGCGTATCTAACCCTATCATGTGTGATACTGTTTGCTGAACTCTGTATCTAATCCTATTCTGGGCGACAGTGTCTGCTAAGCTTTGTATCTAATCCTATCCTGTGTGATACTGTCTGCTGAACTGTGTATCTAATCCTATTCTGGGTGACAGTGTCTGCTAAACTGCATATATAATCCTATCATGTGTGATACTGTCTGCTGAACTGTGTATCTAATCCTATCATGTGATACTGTCTGCTAAGCTGTGTATCTAATCCTACCTTGTGTGATACTGTCTTCTGAGCTGTGTATCTATTCCTATTATGTGTGATGCTGTCTGCTGAACTGTGTATCTATTCCTATTATGTGTGATACTGTCTATGAAGCGATTAGATGTATGTGTATAGAGTGTGATACTGTCTGCTGAGCTGTGTATCTAATTCTATTAGGTGTGATACTCTCTGCTGAACTGTGTATCTAATCCTACCTTGTGTGAGTTTTCTGCTGACCTGTGCATCTAACTCTATTAGGTGTGATACTGTCTTTGAAGCTATTGTTGTATCTTTATAGAGTGTGATACAGATAGAGATAAGGAGCTCTCCTTTGTGTAAATACTGAACACTCAGCCACTGCTCAGATAAGAGAGGTGGGGGAGGTGCTCATGTATTTCAGTCCCTGTCTTGTGGATGAGGCCTGATACAGAAGTAAGGCTAC
>ONZH01005665.1:0-30277 GCA_900303285.1 Rhinella marina
GTGAAAAAAAAAGTTATGGCATGAATAAAAAATTAAAATATGAAAATTGTTTACAACACCAGGGGGTTAATTACAGGAGAAGAGGTTGATATGTCTGCACAAGTGAGAGAGGTTGTTATGTCTGCCTGTGTGACAATCCATTATTATACCAGCCAACATATCTTAGTTGCATATTTAACCATCTGTTGTACCGAAACATCAGGTTTTTATATATTTTGTCGTGTTCTTAAGATCTTACATGTTTGGATTGTTCTTTGGATGTTGATTTTTCGTGATAGATATATTAATTGCATGGAACCTAACTGAGTTCCCCATATTTTTTTTTTAACTATAATGACTGTCAAGTCCTTAGAGGGCACCAACTTATATAAGAGTGCAGATCTCAATCTTTATTAATTTATGTGATAGAGAGACTGCTTGTTATGTAGTATGTCAGCTGGTTGAATATAAGTTTTGTCACTTTGATTAGAATTTATTTTTTTTACACACAGAGGCAATATGAGCACGACCCCATCACCGTTTGTATTGGTGCAATCAAACTTCTATCCACCTATGTTTAGAATTTGTTTCTTTTTCAAATTATCCTCTCGTCTGCGCTCAGAAAGACTATAATTATGATATCCTTCATTTTAGTCAGAAGCCACATAGATAGATAAAGGTAAAATAGTCATGTTCATATTTTTTTAGCTTCTGAAACAAATAAGTGATGTGGCATGACTTTAATCCATGCAGAGAAATACAAAAAATAACCCTTAATACAGAATAATACAAACATGAAACAATTATTTAGAAAAGTATGTTCTCTCATGTATAATTGAAAAACTGGATGATAAACATTTGCTCACATTGAAGCAAAGATTTTTATAAGTGCTTTCAGACTCCTCATCTTTTTGACCTTAAGGTCATCAGTTTCCATTTTACAAATAATCAAGAGTGGCTTTTAACATTTTTAGTATATAATAGCAGAGTAATTACCTCCACTTACAAGTAGGAAACTAAAGGTCACTATACCCAAAAAGACTTGATTTAGTCTTTATATTCGATGATCCTTTTAACTGCAGATGAATTCATACATAAAATAATAATTTTCTATTCTTAGCCTTATAATCTTGTCATAGACATCATATTCCCGAAATCTCAATAAATTATGCATATAAAAGTTAATAGACTAAATTGTATGCAACCCATGTTGTTGTAAAGTTCTCACCTCTTCCTTATCCTGCAAAGCTCTTTCCTTCCAGCTGCTGCCATTCTAGTCTGTAGAGTAGCTCTGGTAAGGACACTGGGCAGCACATGTGCTTGGCATCCTTTCAAAACAAAATGTGGTCTTGATGGCCGGCCGATCAGACAGACGGCACAGATCATGGGCCAATAAGAAATTCAAACACTCTATTTGACTACTTTTTTTTAGCCTTTCCATGTATGCTATTGTCCCTATAACCTGGTTCTGTTTGGGTGTATTTCTGATAAGTCACGTTTTGACCCAGCTATTAACTCAATTACTCTTTTAGATTAACCCTCTTGAGTTTGCATTGCATTTGACCTCACACAGATGAACCAGTGTTTGTCTGATGCTTGTTAATTGCAGTACCTCCTGGTTTGATCCTGCACTAACTCTGACTCTGCTTTTGCCTGCTATTTTCTCTGACTTCCTAGTATCAACTAGGTTTAGTTGTTTTAACTATGGTTAGTCACTGCTTGCTATCCAATCAGCAACTATTCTGCAGATATAACAAGGATACCACCAGCAGTTAAAGGGGTTATCCCACGAATAATGTAAAAAATGAAAATCAGACATCATATAGTACAAGACAACCTCTTTTTAACAAAGCTAGAACCAGCCCTGTACCTCACATGGATCCAGAGATCTCCCATTCATTGCTCTACTAGATTTATATCAAGCTGACAGCTCAGGGGGAGTGTCTTTTCTGCTGCAGCTCAGGAGGCGTGTCTCAGTTCTCCCTATCACAGCTCAGGAGGCAGTTAAAAGTTGAAACTGAGCATGTGCGGCCTGCTCAGTGAATAGGTCAAAGAAATAAGAAATGAAGTGGTCCTATACAGATACATTTTATTGAATAACTCAGTAGCTATACAAAATTTTTAATGACATGCAATTACAATAGTATTCAGATCCAGGTGCTGGTTTGAAAACTGTAGAATATTTTTCGTGGGACAACCCCTTTAAGTCTGGTTTTCTGTTTAAGGGTAAAAAGGTGAAGAAGGGGAGAATTAGAACTGTGTTTCTACTGTGCAGTGTCTGGTCATCCGATTAGGTCCTGCCTAGGGATGAGCGAACTTTTGAAAAGTTCGGTTCGGTTCGGCGAATTTTCTTGAAGTTCGGATTCATACGAACCGAACCTAAAACGAAACTTGCTATAACGGCTGAATAATTGCTGCAACAATAATGGTAGTCTGGTAGGGTATAGTTTCGTTTACTTGCAGTTGCTATTAAATGAAAAAAGTAGAAAAAATTAAAGTGACTTGTACAACGGCGACGCAAAATATACGCATATTTAAGAATTTAAACTAATGCGTACGCTAATGCGAACATTCATAATAACGAACATACAGTGTAGCGTTGTCAAAGGTACGCTACTTAACTGAATATGTACGCATTAGCGTACAAATACACTGCGTCTGCGAACATTCCTACTCCAGTGACGAACATACAGTGTAGCGTTGTTAAAAGTACGCTACTTGACGGAATACGTACGCATTAGCGTACAAATCTTTAGCGTAATATTCGTACGTATGTACGCACGTACGTACGCACGTACGCACGACGTAGAGGCCTAGCGATGGCAAGAAGAGCAGCTGCTTTTAGCTCAGAGGAGCTCAAATACATGGTCCGTGTCATGGACCGGGAGAACTATGATGGCCCACACCCCATCAACATGTGCACAAAAAGGAGGTCATAGAGGTGGTGATCCGAGGCCTCCTACATAGGTGTAGGACTGTGCGGACCTCCGGCCAGATCCAACGCCGATGGTCGGATCTAAAAATAAAAACCCCAGAGTGGCTAAAGGAGATACGGGAGGAGATAAGAAGGGGTAAGTAACAAAATATTTAAAAAGTAAAATCATGTTAATAAATTAGTGTACTGTATTGTATATATACCAGTCTGGGTTGCCAACTGTCCACAAATTTCTGGACAGTCCGTAAAAATAGGCAACTTTTTTCCAATGTCCGTGAAAAAAGTCTGTGATTTTTTAGAGGCTGGTTATACTAGATTATTTTGGTGGTAATTATCATCATTTTTCAGCTTACAGTAAATGGTGGTAATGAGTTCTGATCAGTATATTGAGCTATAGACCTTTATTACTTTATATTTATCCTTCATTATGGTTTTCAAATTTTTCCTTTAAAAATGTTAACCGTCCATGATTTTGGGGATGTTGTCCAAAGTTGTCCAGAAAAAAAAAAATTTTGGTTGGCAACCCTGATACCAGTGCCAATAATGAAAACCGTATAGAAGGACAACGTGGGCGTGCGTGGTGCGCTGCAGAAATTTTCTTTCATGCTAGGCCACGCCTCTAACTCCACTCAAACAAGTGAAGATATTCTCAGATACGTGCCCCTTCACAGTAATTTGCCTTAGGCTACTTTCACATATGTGGTGGTGATCCGGCAGGCTGATCCGCGGTATTTGCCTGCAAATTCCCGGCGTTCTTGCTGGATAGCGGCCGGTTCAGCACCGTCACCCATTATTGTTGATGGGGTTGGCCATTCTCCTTTTTGTGTCAGGCAAATGCTGGATCCGGAGAGATCCGTTGGGCTGTTCCTGGCCATAGCAGCCCACCGGATCTCTCTCGCTAGTATGAAAGTACCCTTAAATATATGCCCCTTCATAGTTAGTGCTTCCTCCTCCTACACACAGACTCAAAGACGTGCTCATGCTGCATCTAATGTGTCTGGAGTGGGCGATATCAAAAATATTCCCGCAATAAAGATATTAAGAAATGTATTGCAATAAATAATACCCATTTAGAATAAAAACCACTTGGGGCCACAAGGAGAAGACATTATACTGTATGTGGGCAGACACAAGGAGACATTACACTGGACGTCGGGGAAGGTGAACGGGACTGCTCCCTGCTTACCGTCACCCGTCTCTGCTTCTTATGGATGCAAAGACAGCTGACCACGGGACATAGCCACCCCATTCCCGGACTCAGCCGCTAAAATCCTGACAGTCCAGCCTATCCTGAACGGTTGGGACGGGAGCTATGGTATACTAGTGCATTGTATGTGCTGTATTTATATTTGTTATGTTTGTACCTGCAGAATGTGACACACAGACATCTTTTATTCATTAATTCAACCCTCCCAAGAAAATGCCCCTCCATTCAAATATGCATCCCAGATATTCTATGATCCCTTAACTTTAAATGCCCACTCCACATCATATCGCCCTCCTCTTCACCCATAATATCTTCATAGTAGTATACAGTGTTAGTATTAAAAACGGTCATCATATCAATTGTGTACGGATTTATGTTGCAGAGCGACGTCAGCGACGTCACCGTCGAGGCCTGACGGCCACCACAGTTCCATCAACTTCTAGTAAGTGTAAACATATTTAATTAATTTTTAATCCAGGCTATGTGGGAGTGCAGCAGCAGTGATATAAGAGCACTAGTGTTTAGGAATGGGATCCAGCACCAAAACTATTCACATGTAATCAACATCAGCAATTACAACTGTTCATTTGAGTTGAATGAAATGCCATTATTTAATGTTTTACAGCTGCTGCACCACCACAGGGGCCCTCTACCCCGCCTGAACCCCAGCCACAGAGGAGCCCACCTGCAACTCCAAACAAGCCCCCGAGTAGAAGGTAGGTAGACTGCCGAGACTGACCTCTCTAAACCCCCCACCAAACCACCCCTCGCAGCCGGCCAATAAAAACACACACCTCCTTAAGTTGGGTAAGGGTCGGTCACAGCTTTATTTTCTTATCTTATCCAAAACTTCAACTTGTTGACCATAAAACACCATAACCCGGAGTATTGAAAGCGCTATTGCCCCACAGCGTTCTGTGGGCAAGTCTGCCTTCTTCTCCGTCTGAAATCGTCAACCGACCTCTGTTGTGACTTGCAATGTAAAACACTGAAACAAACCAGAAATGAATCAGAAAAAGTTAAGAAAAAGATGAAATAATGGGGAAGGGAGGGTGGGAAGCTGTCAGTGAAGATGCTGGAGAAAGAGGCCGTCCCCCTATCAGGGCCATCCTATTAACCCCTTAGCCGCTACCACCACCTCAGCCATCCAGGACGCAGGGGTGTGGGTTAAAAGAAACACCCTCTTGCTGGTAATTAGAAACAGTGTCCACAAGAGAAACACCCCCGCGGGCAGAACCATTTTTTTCCCCTTACTTGCCGCTGAGTTCATTAACCCTTTAATGCACCATCGCTCGTCAGTCATAGACGCCTTCACTTAGTCACCTCGGCGTCCGCTAAAATCAAAAGTGTAATTGGTGGAACTTCTGTCTTCAAAATAGAATCTAAATTTATGCTTTATTCTTTTGTAGCTCCAACCGTCAGGGAGGCAGAGTTTTCCCCAGGACCCTGGGAGGACCACGGCGTATGGGTGTCTAGTAAGTACAAAGCCATAATTCACATAAGTGAAATATTCTCAAGCACTAGGATCATGTCACCCAACATGTTATGATAACTAGACTGTGTACACATTATGTTCTCCAAGTGGTTAGTGAAGCAGACATATCACAATAATTTAAAATCAACGTAGTGAAAGAAGTAGAAACTTGAGTTACACCAAAAATATTTAAGAAAAAGATGACATACATCACATAGTATTATAGTACATTGGCCAATCTTCTTTTTAACAAAGCGAGAAACAGCCCTGCACCTCAATATAGATCCAGAGATCTGCCCCAATTACTCTGCTACATCAGCTGGTTACTGAAGGGTAGTGTGACTAGTGTCTATTCTGCTGCATGTCAGGACTCGTGTCCATCTCTCCCTATCACAGCTCAGGACAGGAGGCAGTTTAAGATTGAGGAGGCAGAGAAGATTTAAAACTGAGCATGTGCGACCTTGTCAGTGAGCTGTTCAAAGACATAAGAAAAAAAAGGCTCAATAAAAATACATTTCACTGAATAACTGAGTTAGTTCGAGTAAGATATACAAAATATTTAATGACATGTAACTGCTAAAGTATTCAAATCCAGTTGGCTGCTTTTGAAAGTGTAGAATATTTGTTGTGCAACAACCCCTTTAACTAGATAATACTAATTGTATTAATGTTTTCCACCCCTACAGCTATCCCCACAAGACTTCGAATTGGAGGCAGCCCTCAGAAGGGTCAATGAGCGGCTCTATGCTGCTCCCGCATCCAACGCAGCCTTCAATTAGAGGTGTCGGCGATGCAAGCCATGTTGGCGAGGCGTCGTCAACCTCCAGTTTAATATTTATTTTATTTTGTTTTTTATTAATAATTTGTAATTGTTAAAATATTTTTCTTTAAACCTGTGTTTGTGTTTTTTTAAAACCTTTAACCCCTTACTGACATACTTTGAAGAAAAATTGTTATGAAATATATGATGACTTGTACGTAAAGCTCAAGTCCAGCCAAAAATTTCAAGGAACAGGCACTCCGATACACCTTTTATTACACATAAAGAAGGCATCAGTCACAGCCGTGAAAAATTAAGATTGATGGCCTGGTGGTGAACAGACCCTTGAAAACATTATGGTAGAAGGCCTGGTGGGGAACAGACCCTTCTAAACATTATGGTAGAAGGCCTGGTGGTGAACAGACCCTAAAACATTATTTTTGAGGGACTTGTGGTGAACAGACCCTTGAAAACATTATGGTATTAAGGCCTGGTGGTGAACAGACCCTAAAACATTATTTTTGAGGGACTGGTGGTGAACCAGTAGGGTTGAGAAGAGACAAGTTGAGGAGGAGGAGGAGGAGGCAGCACTTGATTGCACCCAGTATGTTTCCAAATAGACAATTGATGGTGGGGGCATTAGTAAGAGCAGTATTCTTTTGGACCCAGAAGGGCCTAGTACAGAGAAATGAAGTTGGAAGCTAAGAATATGCACGCTTGTAAAAATCAGTTTTTATACATGACAAAAAGTTGATGTTGAGTTCAGCACAGGACAGTCAACGTTAAAAAAAACCCTCTAACATTACAGCTAGTCTAGTAGGATACGGATACGGTGAAATAGACAGACAACCTCACCCACAGAATCCATGAGGTGAAGAAAGGACATTTAAAAAGGCACAAATTCAAGAAGGCTTTATGCCAGTTCCATTATACAAAAATATGTGTCCAATTTTCATGAAATGGACACCTCACTGCCACTTGCTTTACAAATTGACGCAACTACTCTGGTGTAAAACCAGTTGAATCTGGGCCTATGGCTGTTGGCAAGACATATATATATATCTTTGTTACACCAGTTTGATGTCCTAACCGAGTGCAGCGCCCAAACCAATGGATGTATACTTTTTTTTTTTAGTGCTGTCACCAGCTAGCTTAAAGGATAAGTCCGTGCAATTTATAAGGCCCCATTCACACGACCGTAAGTGAATGGGGCCGTATCTATCCGCAAAATCGGCCCCATTCACTTACAGTCGTGTGAATGGGGCCTAAGTTTCTGGGTAAAATAAGGGCACAGAAAGTAATTAATTGCCTGGACTTATCTTTTAAAATGGGTAGGGGAAAAACCCCTGATGGGGTATGGGAGTGACCTTCCCACCCTCTCTTTGGTCACTCCCAAAAACCTCACCCTATGGGTACCTTCACATGGGGCTGCGGGTCTGCTGAGTAAAATCCACAGGGCATTTTTATACCGTTCAACAAACGGCGTTCAGTACTATGGTGCTGTCCGGACATACGCAGTTCTACGATGAACTGGGTATTTGCGTCCAGCCCCATAGAATAAAATCAGCCAACGATGCCCTGTGGATTTTATGCAGCAGAGAACCACAAAAAAGCATCCCATTGTAAAGGCACCCGTAAATAAGGCAAGTAAACCTGCCATTCAGCAACTGTTTGTTGCTGTAACTAAGTGTGGAGGTTTTTTATATCACAGTTGAAGGACAGCAGCCTCCGTGATATATACCCCATAGACAGCCTTATTCCACGCGTGACTGCATGAGAGGCGTGAAATCATTCGCACAGAGAAGAACCCCATCAGGATTTGCGGTGCAAGATTTTAGTACTCTCATGATATCAACAAAATACCTCAAGAACAGTTATTACCCGGCTCACAAAACGGTGAGTAGTGTTCCTTGGCACGGTTGCCAGGGATAGAACCCCACGGCTATAGTTCACAAAAGGTGAAATCCCCACTTTGTGAAGAATAGTCGTGGGGATTATTTTAGGGATGGTACTGTTCTTGGGGTATTGGTTGGACGGTGCACCGGTGTGAGGCATTAAGCTGGTGTGGAGATCTTAAATGGCCAACACACCATGGGCATTAAATTTGGAGATGGGGTTCTGAAAATTCAAATGTATCCGAATTAAGTAGGGCATTTATAGGTGATTTGGTTTAATTTGGGGTCTAAGTGGGGAAGATTACTTAATAAGTTAAATTACACATTTTTATGTTGGGCACATATTTGGGATATTAAGGACAGTTTCTTGGACACACGGATTGCCGTGCAAGACGGGCGACTGATGACTTAGTTCATTCACATCAGGCAGGGGGGTGGTATAATCCGATGTAATCCAGGCACGATTCATCTTGATGAAAGTTAGCATCTCAACGCTTTTCCAAGAAAGCCTTGTTCGTTGCGGTGTTACTTATGTTGCCGGCCACGCTGAACACCCTCTCAGATGCAACACTACTGGCTGGGCAGGACAGCAGAGACAAAGAAAACTCTGCCAGTTGAGGCCAGATGTTCCAGTTTCTCTGCCCAGTATTGCACGGGGTCGGTGACGTTTTGGGGCAGCGTAGAATCCAGGTAGGCAGTGACCTGGTGGGTGAGCTCAAGCTGGTCTGAGCCATGAGTCCGTTGTTGTGTCCCCTCTTCAGCAACTGGCTGCAGGAAATCACTCCATCAGGGATTGGAGGCTGTATCGACTTCTCAGGCCTCCACTAGTGGTGGTGTTACTGGAGCGCGCTGGTTCCACCCTAGAGGATGTTGTCGGGGAACATGGCTGGTCTCGATGGTAAGTTGAGACCAACTGGCTGGTGAGTAGGTCCCGGTAATATGCCAGTTTTGCCTCCCTCTCTGATGGCGGAAAAAATTGAGCCATTTTGCGGCAGAAGCGGGGGTCCACCAGGGTGGCCAGCCAGTATTGGTCCCTCTGGCGGATGTCCACAATACGGCTGTCATTGCGCAGACACTCCCGCAGGCACCTTGCCATCTCCACTAAGGACAGTGAGCACCTCTCCTCTCCACTGTCCTCGGTATAGGTCCAGGGTCTGCTGGGGTCTTCCTCCTCTGCCACCTCATCCTCCATCTCCTGCTGCGATTGAGAGGCAGAGAAGCCAGGTGGCGGTGTGTGGAATGGCTGGGCGTAGACATCTTCCTCTTCGTCACCCTCCATTGGCACTTCGTCCATGTCTGGGCTCAAGGCAATGTTCTGCCTTGGAGTGGTGGCCTGGGAATCCTCGCGGATAATGTTGGTCAGCGCACTTTCCAGAACATGGACAAGTGGGATGATGTTGTTTGATCCATAGTCATGCCTGCTAACGAAGAGAGTCGCGTCCTCAAAAGGGATCAACAATTGGCAGACTTCCCGCATCATCTGCCAGTGTGTCACTTGGAAGTCGCAGTGTGGCATGAAGCTGCCTGATTGCCCCATGAGGTAGTCTGTTACGGCTGACCGTTGCTCGTACAGGCGGTCCAGCATATGGAGGGCAGAGTTCCATCTTGTTGGGACGTCGCAGATTAGCCGATGTTGGGGCAGACTGCGCTGTCTCTGGATCTTCAGCAGGGTGTTCCTTGCAGCGTACGAGTGGCTGAAGTGTTTGCACATTCTGCGTGACATCCTCATGAGATCTTGTAGTGCAGGAAAAGATCGGAGAAACCTGTGCACTATGAGGTTGATCACGTGTGCCATACAAGGTGTATGACTCAGCCCTCCCCGCTGCACTGCTGAGACAATGTTCCTCCCATTGTCTGCGACGACACTTCCCACCGTTAGTTGACGTGGGGTCAGCCATTCATGTATCTCCTCCCTTATGGTTCGGAGGAGCTCCTGCTCAGTGTGGCTCCGTTCGCCCAGGCTCACCAGATGTAGGACTGCCTGAGAGTGTCGGGCATGACATCGGTGGTAAGACTGGACAGCTGGCAAAGTGGCGGATGGTTGCAAGGTGGTGGAGGCAGTTGTTGTCCTTTCCGCTGCTGGCACCCTAAAGCACCGTGGAGGTGACAGTGGCAAGAATGGGCCAACTTCCAGATGGTCTTCAGGAAGGATGTTGACCCAATGGGCAGTAATGGACATGTACTGCCCTTGCCCATAATTGGAGGACCACACATCAGCACTCAGGTGCACGATCTTGGATACCGATAGTGCTAATGACTCACCAACCTTCTTCTTCACAAAACTATGCAAGGATGGCACAGCTTTGGAAGAGATGTAGTGGCGGCTGGGGACGCGCCATCTGGGGTGTGCACATGCCATTAAATCCCTGAAAGGCTGGGAGTCCACAAGATTGTAGGGCAGGGACTGAAGCACCAGCATCTTGACCAGGTGTCCTGTCAGTTTCTGGGCCATGGGATGGCTGCTTGAATACACCTGACGTCTTTCCATGGACTCACCCAGGGATTGCTGCCTCATGAGCGGTGTAGATGGTAGTGACACCGTGCTGCTTCTTGCACTTGAGGCTGACGAGCTCTGAGTTGTACTGACAGGATGCTGCACGATGGGATCTGCAGTGGATGGTGCATCCTGACAGGAGGTGGTATTGGGGTCACGGTTCTTCCAGGCCTGTGGGTGTTGCCTTTCCATGTGCTTCCTCATGGATGTTGTGCCGAGATTATCCCCCCTACCACGACTGACCTTATCATTGCACAGCAGGCAAAAGGCAATGTGCCTATCTGTCCCAAGGCGGAAGAACTGCCAGACGACTGAGGACCGTTGTTTTCCGCCAGCCATGGGGGGTCTTGCTGGCTGTTGACTGCCACTGCTGGCTGCGGGTGCCCTCTCAGGACCCAGGCTTGAAGGTGAAGATCTATCTCTGGTAGCTTGTCTTCTACCGCTCGCTCTTCTGCCTTGTGTCCTTGCAACAGTGGGATGTTGCTGCGTCTGTGGCACCTCCATTTCCTCCCCTGATGATGCTGGGGATACTGCTGCTTCGGGGCGCCACGTCTGATCTGCCGTCTCATTGTCGTCAAATTCAGGACCAGTGCTAATTTCCTCCAGGATATCTGGTGTGGCACTGGATGCACCTCCCTGGCTCTGTTGACTTCCAGGCAACACCTCCTCTGGAGACTCATTACCTTGCACCTGCTGTCTTTGTAGAACTTCCTCCTCCTCCTCCTCATGACTAAAGAGTGGTAGAGAGTCGAAGGGCAGATCAAGGTTTGCCAACATATCCATGGCAGAAGGTGCCCCACAGGTGATGGCCATTGTAATGACAGGGGACGGGGCAGAGGACTCTTGCTGACCGTCCCATGTAATGGTGGTGTCCGATGATCCAGCCGTTGCTTGACTCCTGGTTTGGGAGCTTTGGGCACTGGAACTTGAGGATTGGGTAAGCCAATCTGTAAGCCCTGGGTGGGTGGTTCTTACATGACCACTGGCGGTCACGGGTAGCTGCACCCTGCTGCCACGCCTGTTACCCCGGCTGCCACCGGGCCTGGTGCTGCTTGAACTGGGACGCTTTGACATATTTATTTGAGTATGGAAAAAATGAAAATGAGAAAACCAAAAAAATATAAACCTTATATAGGTTACTTCAACTATAACAGCTTTTTTAACTTTTTTTTTTATAACTTTTTTGGTAACTTTTTTAGAACAGTTTTTTTTTATATTTTTTTGTTTTTTTTTATATTTTTTTGGAGTTTTTTTGTAACTTTTTTAGTCGCGGCTACACTAGGTTGAACAGCAGAACAGCAACCTGGAGCGTGTACTGATGGTCACGGGACAGGAGCTGGCTCAGTGCTACCTGTACTGACGTTATAAGTTACTTCACCTATAACGGATTATTAACAGCAAAAACTTTTTTTAACTTTTTTTTTTTAGAACTTTTTTTATATATTTTTTTTTATATTTTTTGGTGTTTTTTTGTAACTTTTTTTTGTCTCAGGACTCGCAGCTACACTAGGTTGAATGCACCCAGCAGAGCAACAACCTGTACAAATGGTCACGGGACAGGAGCTGGCTCAGTGCTACCTGTACTAACTCAACTGTCCTCCTGACAGCTTTCTCTCACTAACCCTTTCTAATCCTCTCTCTTTCTCTCTATCTCTCCCTGTCTCTGTCTAGCAGATTACCTATCTAGCTATCTTTATTTTTTCTTCTAACTAACGTGGAGCTCCTCTCTGTGTGCTGTCTGGCAACAGAATGACGAGCTTCCGTCGTGCAACAGCACTTAAAGGGCAGTGGGAGTGACGTCACAGCTCTTGCATTTCACAGAAAAACAGGATACAAGGGATTTTATGTGTAATAATCCCTTGTATCCTGGTCTATTCTGTGAAAACGGTACAGTTTTGATGTGCCGTTTTTATTTTAACCAGATTCGTCTTAAAAGTTCTTAAACGAATCTGGTTCGTTACGGTTCTGTTCGCTCGTCCGAACGAACGTTCGGACGAACGAAAATAATAACCCATCTCGGCCATTCTCCTCCCAAAAGGGTGGTTTGACACGAGGGTCACACCAGGATACAAGGGATTGTAGGAGTAATAAATAATCCCTTGTATCCTGGTCTATTCTGTGGAAAAAGTAAACTTTATTTATTTACGAACCTGATTCATACGAACTTTACGAAAGTTCGGTTCGGGGACGAACCGAACGTTCGGTAAAGTTCGTAACGAATCTGGTTCGTTACGGTTCGGTTCGCTCATCCCTAGTCCTGCCCAAAGCCCATGCACTAACTCTGCATGGGGGACAGGCATCTGTTTGTCTATATGTGCAGCTCTGACTAGGACCCCTATTTAGCTGCGTTCACATAGGGTCTAGTCATCTGCCTGTTCTTTGTCTTGTTTTGCAGCTTTGTATGTTCGCACATGGACTAACTCTGCATGGGAGACAGGTACCTGTTAGTCTATGTGTGCAGCTTTGACTAGGATTGCTATGTAGCAGTGTTTGCATAGGGTCTAGTCATCTGCCTGTTCAGTGTTCCAGTCATGTTCTGGTTCCTGTTCGTGTGCCTGGGTTTCAGTCTTGTGTTTGTCTGGGCCGCTGGTGCTTGCACTAATGTAAGTCTCTGCAGCGGCCAGGTTTGGGGTGGCCCCAATGCTATGCTGGGTCCCCCAAACACTGTAGAGGTGTCACCATGTATTGTTGCTCTCCGGAAGGGATAGTAAGGCGTGGTGAACCCCAATGGAAAGTATGTCTAGAAAGTCTGGGTCTGCAGTAAACCAGTGTGCTTCTTTATTCGAGAAATAGAGGTGCAAAACAATACAAGCAGAAGAAGGGTTTGATCCTGAGGAAAGGCCTGAGCTATCTGTCCCTCTCTTTCTCTCAGAAAGCTGGTACCCTGGTCAGGCTGAAATCCACGGTTTGTAGCTCAGTAGTCTGTGTGACTCCTTGGTCACAGAGCTGGTGACCCAAGGTCTGTGGCTCAGAGTCCCCATGTCAGCAACTCATGCAGACTGGCAGAGTCTCCCCCTCCAAGCACTAGTCCCTAACTGCAGAACACTAGGGGCTCTGACTGCTCTCCTTATATACAGTTCCTAGCTGAACTAAAACCATCTATTGGGAGGGTTGGAGTGTAGAAATTTAGTACAAACAGTTACATTGTTACAACTCCTGTACTGTATGTCATAGACTTACATTACAGCTTCAATGTTACTCAATGTCAAAGACAGAGCAGTTTTTGGTGGTAAACGTCTGGCTTTTTCTCTCCAAAACATGCTATTCTTTAAACCCTATTTTAGTTATGGAAAATTAATAGCTTCTCATTCTGTCCAGCAGGGTTAGAAAATCATTACATTTTACTTTACTGCATCAGTCATCATATCTCAGAAGTATTTAGGGCGGTTATACCACCATCTAGCGGTGTTAAGTTGTATTACACCTTGTTTTTCCTGTTACAAAGACTACAGCATTGTGGGTGGTGCACTGTATTGTGGGAGTGAAAAGCATTCTGGGAAAGAGAAGTCTCCAGTCTCCAGGACACAGTACAGAGCTGTCCTATGCATGTCTCCTTTTCAAACTCCACCATCCTAGTCAAAGCATATCTGATGAGAGATCTACCTCTGTTTCAGGGATATTGTGTTATGCAAAGCTGTTCAGTCAGTTGTAATTGTTACTCAGGGTTATTACTATTAGCTAGCCATGTAATCCTATGTATAAGCAGCCATTTTGCCATGTGCTTCACTGTTAATGTTATAGTACATGCTTCATGTAATGTCCATGTAATGTTACAGTACATGCTTGTTAGGCCTGTACGGTTTAGACGCCGCTGATTTTGTGTTTGTTTACATTTTGGGTCCAGGCATGCATGGGCGAAGCCATTTTGGAGCCCTTTTGGAAGTCTAATTTTACCTCTGGTGCTGAGCACTTAATCTGGCGACGCCCGGTTAGTTTAAATAGCTGCCAGTCCATTCATTCAATGCTGGTGCTCGCATGTGTTTGCCACAAGAGACCAGCTTACAGGAGTGGAGGTGATTTCTATTTTTGATCTAGCGCCTAGAAGAGGCTTTGTGTATTGTGTGAAAGATTTTGTGCGAGTATATAACTTGTTGTTCTGTCCTTTGCTTTTGGTGTGTTTTGCAAAGGTCGTGTTTTGTATTGTTTATTATCTCGCCCATCTTTCTTTTCCTTTTGCTGCACTGTGAGTGTTGTAGTGTGCCGCATATCTGTTTTCTCCTTTTCCTTTATCAGTTTGGTCTTGCAGTTTCACCTTTTAGCTCTGGTGGTAGATTTCCTTAGTTTGGGTTTTGAGGTCTTTTGTGTTTTTCTATCCTCTTTGTCTTTCTGCCCCTCTATCCTATCTTTGGGACAGTTCAGGAGTGAGTTAGGGAGTTGGTGGTCAGTGCGCAGTCCACCATCAGGGCTAGCGTACGACAGGATAGTCAGGGATGCAGATAGGGATAGACATTTCCTACCATCAGTATTGAGTCATCAGGTGAAACCATAACAATGCTATTCTATACTTAATACTTATACATGCTATTTGTATTCTTGTAGTTTTACCAAACAATCCTGTTTTACCAATCAATCAATTGTATATATTCAATCAACCACATACTGTATGTACAACCTGTTGACCAATAAACAAGAACAGTCCTCTTATTTATAAGACAGGAATGGTTTTTGCTGAATTGTAGACTGCACACTGTATGAACGTATAAGAAGACAGAACACATTCAAAGTCCCAAAAGTCTTTCAGTATTTGTTAACTCTTTCCTCAGAGCCTCACAAATACAGTGCAAATGAACATAAAGCATATAACTGCTGTTAAACAATATCAATATAATAAGTCATTGCAAATTAACACTTAAAACGTAAGGAGTTGATGACTTTGCATAGGGTAAAAATGAAAGTGTCCATAAAGGTACAGACTTTAGAGTGTCCCTTCTATAGGCCACTACAAGTGTCCAAGTGCACCTGGACCATCCTGAAGGTCTGACCAGCGTGCCCCTGGCTAATTTCATCCCCTAAGTTTACTAAGTTGATCCCTTAATAAAATATGACAGCGTGACCCCAGTTTAAACATACTGTTATGTTCTAACAGGGATCATACGGACCCCCAGAACATCTCTAGGACCCCTAGAAACCCAGGCACATGAAGGTGAACCCAAACATAACTGAAACACTGAACAGGCAGATGACTAGACTCTATGTGAACACTGCTACATAGCGATCCTAGTTAGAGCTACAAAAAGAGACTGCAAGAAAACATCAAGCAGGGACCAAGCAGGAGACTATGACAAGGTGACTTTAATGTTTCATTAGTTGACCACACAGAGAGGGCAGATGGAATAATCCCAGGACCTGCACCCAACAATGCTGAATGCAAAGACCAAAGGCTCATAGCTCATAGGATTATATAGCAGGTAACTAGATCATCTGACAACCTAGTAAACCACACTCAGACCAAGGAACATTAACCCCACATGAACTGAGACAAACAGGGAAAATAGTGTGTCATATACACAGACCGACATACACACAAGGCCGCAGCCAGCATACATCACACTACCCAACAAGAAGAGGAGCAGCCTGCACGGCACAAATGTTAGGAAAACACTGTGATAGGCACAGGGAGCATACACACACAAGGCACAGTTCACACACAGGCTGCCACAACTACAAATCACCTAGGACAACCAGCCTACACAGAAAGCCTGCAGCCAATATGCCAGAGCAACTGAAGCGAGCACACAATGCAACCCATGTCACAGTTAACCATACTTTGACACATTATAATTTTTTTGTTTGCCAAATCCTTCTCTTATGGGTATGCCCTGGTATCATAAGCATGATCCTGTAACAGGTAGTTGAGGTACAGGGGATATTTCTAACAGAAACATTGAGTGACAGAACTTTTGTTTATATTTGTCTCTAAGGCCCATGCTGACTTCTGCTAATGAGTTGCCTGAACATCTTAGAGATTTCTTTAAAATCTGGCATTTTAGGAGATTAAGTTCCCACCCAATGGGATTGTAATTGTCTTATTTGCATACAGGAGGATTTTTTGAGAGTCGAATAAAATTACTATACAAAATTAATTATCCTTTACTTTCACACCAGATATGTTTAATCAACTGAGCAAATTTTTTTGCTAAACTAGACCTTAGAGAGACCTATAATTTAATTTTTATTTGAGATGGTGACAAAGGCAATATTACTTTCAATACCATTGAAGGGCACTATGAGTATCTAATTTTTTGAATAAGTAACATCTATCAGTTTTTCAAATTTTTGTTATTGATATTTTCAGAAATTTTGCTGGGTAATTTGTTTTGGTCTACCTTGATGATATACTGATTTTTTTTTTGTAGCCATGCATTCCAAGTCCATTTTATTCTCCAGAAATTGCTTGACAATGATTTGTTCACCAAACAAGATCATTTGGGGATTAAAGATATTACAAACTTACCTGTCCAAGCTCCAGTGGTAAGATCTCCAGCTTTTAAGTGACTGCGCCCGGAGAGAAGCGCGGCTAATCCATGCCCCTTGTTGACAGCGTCCTTAACAATAGGATGCAGTGCTCAGTTGATTTATGCCTATGTGCTAGTTTTCTGACTAATGGAGTGCGGATTCATGAATCGTCAGGTTCTGATCCTGGGACTCAGTGCTTTATTTAAATCCCTTCCTGGCCTTATATCTGTGACAGTGATAGTCGGTGACTCACTAGCTGTGTCTAGTTCCTGTTCGTGTATTTTTGAATTACTTCTGTTTTGACCTTGGTCTAATGTATTGGTACTGAGCTCCAGGTGGCTTTCTACACTGTGTGCAGAATTATTAAGCAAGTTGTATTTGATAGGTTTCTTTTTATTATTGAACAACAACTATGTTCTCAATCAACCCTTGACTCATAAATATCAAAGCTTAATATTTTTGGAAGTTGGAGTGTTTTTTTTTTAGATTTGGCTATCTTAGGGGGATATCTGTTTGTGCAGGTAACTATTACTGTGCAGAATTATTAGGCAACTTAATAAAAACCAAATATATACCCATCTCACTTGTTTATTTTCACCAAGTAAACCAATATAACACAAAATTTAGAAATAAACATTTTTGACATTCAAAAAAAAAAAATCAGTGGCCAATATAGCCACCTTTCTTTATGATGAGCCTTTCATCCATAGATTCTGCCAGTTGCTTGATCTGTTTACGATCAATATTGCGTGCAGCAGCCACCACAGCCTCCCAGATACTGTTCCGAGAGGTGTACTGTTTTCTCTCACTGTAGATCTCACATTTTATGAGGGACTACAGGTTCTCTATGGGGTTCAAATCAGGTGAACACGGGGGCCATGTCATTATTTTTTCTTCTTTTAACCTTTACTGGCCAGCCATGCTGTGGAGTATTTGGATGCATGTAATGGAGCTTTGTCCTGCATGAAAATCATGTTTTTCATAAACGATACCGACTTCTTCCTGTACCACTGCTTGAAGAAGGTGTCTTCCAGAAACTGGCAGTAGGTCTGGAAGTTGAGCTTTACTCCATCCTCAACCCGAAAAGGTCCCACAAGTTCATCTTTGATGATACCAGCCCATACCAGTACCCCACCTCCACCTTGCTGGCGTCTGAATTGGAGTGGAGCTCTCTGCCCTTTACAGATCCAGCCTCGGGCCCATCCATCTGGCCCATCAAGAGTCACTCTCATTTCATCAGTCCATAAAACCTTAGAAAAATCAGTCTTAAGATATTTCTTGGCCCAGTCTTGATGTTTTATCTTATGTTTCTTGTTCAAAGGTGGTCGTTTTTCAGCCTTCCTTACCTTGGCCATGTCCCTGAGTATCGCACACCTTGTACTTTTTGACACTCCAGTAACGTTGCAGCTCTGAAATATGGCAAAACTGGTGGCGAATGGCATCTTGGCAGCTTCACGCTTGATTTTCCTCAATTCATGGGCAGTTATTTTGCGCCTTTTTTTTTTGCAACACGCTTCTTGCGACCCTGTTGGCTATTTGCCATGAAGCTCTTGACTGTTCAGTGATCACGCTTCAAAAGTTTGGCAATTTCAAGACTGCTTCATCCCTCTGCAAGACATCTCACAATTTTTGACTTTTCAGAGTCCGTCAAATCTCTCTTCTGACCAATTTTGTCAAAGGAAAGAAAGTTGCCTAATAATTAAGCACACCTTATATAGGGTGTTGATGTCATTAGACCACACCCCTCCTCATTACAGAGATGCACATCACCTGATTTACTTAATTGGTAGTTGGCTTTTAAGCCCATACAGCATGGAGTAGGACAACATGTATAAAAAGGATGATGTGATCAAAATACTAATTTGCCTAATAATTCTGCACACAGTGTAGTTAGGACTCAATGTCTGTGTCTGTTCCTACCTACTAGATATAGAATTGGTCGGCACTCCTAGTGAATATGGTGGAGCTCAGTGGTAAGTAATTCTTCCGTACAAAATATAACAAAGTACCACAGCACTCCATTAATTAAGTTGAATCCCAGTGATTTATTGTTTCCATCCAAGTAAAAATGAAGACAATGGCCAACATTTCGGTCCAACCTGGACCTTGCTCATGGCCTAAGCACAAAATACATAATAGGTGGAAATTAGTGAAATAATTATAGAAAGAAGCAGCAAAAAATGATGTCATAAATTGATATCATAGAGGTAGACTGCACTATGACGATTATGAGTTCAATGATAGCATACAATCCCTGGCGTCCTCCTTTAAATAAGGGCGACAATAAATTGCGGAGTCTGCTGTATGTAACAGTAACAGCTGTAAAAGCAGTATACTTGTGGAGTTAGAGGAGGTTCAGATCAAACACTACTGCAAAAAGGCTCATAACTTTTAAAGATCTTTACATTCAGAATAAGGGGACCACTATGGGGACCAATATGGCCGCTACCTATGTAAATACCTTCATGGCCAGATTTGAGGAGGATTGAATCTGCCCACATAATCTCTATCAGACACATGCTGTCACATGGTACAGATATATTGACAATATATTCTGTATCTGGAGAGGCGATCGAAAATCTTTTGACAAATTCCACTTCTTGTTGTTCGAGATTTACAGTTTACCGCCCATGTAGACCCCCTCACTATTAGTTTTCTTTTCTTTTAAAATTCTTTTTATTATTTATATAATGTAAGGGATAATATCCTCTCAGGGGGTCGATATCACACAATCTCTTTAAAAACATGGGGATTTTCAAGGTCCAACTCAATTTTATTGGCACCAGCACGCCAAAACAAATTATAAAAATAAAAACCTGCCTGGCTAGGCTCTGGCTAAACATAGGTTTTTCCTATCTCACCTTATTACAAAGCTGTTCACATTCAGCTTTTGTTGCGGCTTCCCTGGCTATAACCTCCACAAATGTCCAACCTACCTTCCCAATCCAAATAAAATCCAGCCCAGTTATTACTATCAAAATAGCTCCAGCAACTAGGTTTGCTGAAGCCAGCACCGTCTACCTGGACTTTATTCATCTTACCCAGTTGAGGAACCTGAGTGAGATACACACCCCTTCCAGCTCTACAGTACACATCACCACATATCCCCCCCCTGTTCAAACCTGTGGGGGTGAACACATGCTTTCCCTCTATTCTGCCATACTCAGGCCAACAGAGCTTGGTTTGTTATCACCACCAACTTCCTATCCCATAGGTAGTGTCTAAGGGACTCCAGTTCCCATCTGATATCAAGACCCTCTTTTTCTATTTTTTTTACGAGTGATGACACGCTCCCGCACTCTTATCTTGCTCTCTCTGTTTCTCTGGCTCTTGCCTTTTCCGGGACTGCTCCAGCCCTTGACTGACCCATCTGTGGACATCTCCAGTCACTTTCTTCTTTGCTTTGCGGTGTTTCTTCAGCCGCGCATGCTTGATTCTGCTTGTTCTGGAACGATCAGAAGCTCCATTTCTGTGCTTTTTCTTCCCTTCAGCACTGTTCTCCTTAGGTTTGGCATCAGTTTCAGAGTCCTCTGCTTCTTCAGTGGCTTTTTCCACGTCGGCAGACTCTCCTTCTGTCTCTTCTGTGATCTCAGCAGCGCCTGAGGATTTCTCTGACTCCAACTCATCGGCCTTAGCTTCTCCAGCCTTCTCATCCCTCTCGGACATGGCATCATATACCGACTCTTTTAACTCCTCCCCTTCTTTCTCATCAAAGTTGGAGGCACTAGGGATATTGGAGTCCTTATCTGACTCTTCATCTTCTGGCAATTCTTCCTGCGGTTTACCCAGGACATTGGTCTCCATTCGTATAAGCTCCTCAGAGCCATGCCATAGCAGTATAGACAGCATCTGTACACTGGTTGGGCGTCTCCCCGTAATTCTTCCCCAGAAGGCTGTTGGCATCCTGGAAAGTGTTGATAACTAAGCAGACTCCTTGCACAACCAGGTCCTGGCTACTCATGGCCATGAGTCTCTTGGCCTCTGCATCCACATCAACCGCATCCGTTTGTTCAGCAGGAACTTCTACCATCTTCTCTGCCTTGGCCGGCCCTGCAGCATCACCGCTTCCAGACCCATTCTCAACAAGCTCTGGCTCAGGCACCTTGGCCTTTTTCAGAGGACTCTCTTCCTCATGTTGTCTATTTACCTTCTTTTGTACTAGCTGAGCGATGTCTAGTACACAACTGGTTCCATGCACAATGCAGTCTCCACTCTTCTCTGCTGCCACACCAGATGTAGGAGTACCATCATTCTCTTTTGGAAACGCAGAGAGACTTTCACCCAGGATCTCTTTAAGCACTTTCTATGTGTCTCCTGCAGTTTTCAGTGCTTCTTTGGAGCCTTTACTCTTCTCCTTGACCTCAGGCAGTAGATCCTTCAGATCCTCCGTCCCTTTCTGGGTCTCGGCCTTTCTGTCGTCTGAAAACTTCTTTATTCGCTCTAAGAGGTCAAGTAGTGTCTTTTCTAGCGTATCTGGGGTCTGTGTAGAGAGAGAGAAATCATCCTCATCTTTGCAGCTATACCGATCTTCCAGCAGTTGGTCAGGTACTTCTACTACACCCCCTTGTCTACCATAGACATCTGTCTTAGTGGTGTTCTTCTCCAGGTTATTCCTGACCACTGACACCTGGTTGCTACCAGAAACCACACCAGTTTCCCAAGAAACTAACATGGCAACCCCAATCTTTGAGTTGCTTTCAGCCATAGCACATACATTTGCTATACCACTTTTGTCATTCTCATTCCTGACCTCTAGGGGCACACATGAGCTAATTTCCCCATTAGCCAGGTTCATGTCCTGAACCCGCTCAGGCTCTCTTGTACATAAATGGTTTACATGGTACGTTATAACTCTTTTATCAAGACTGTACCCAAGCTCACTAACCATAGAACACAGTGGAGACTGTTGGTCTTCAGCTGGTATGTGTGGCACACCCTGTAACACTGCCACACTTTCCCGCATATTCCCTACAGACGGTTCTCTCCGCTGTGTGTTCTCAACATTATTCAGCATTTTTTCATTATACACATTTTCACCAGCAGAGGGAGCTTTTTCTCCGACAACAACCTGCAAAGGAAAGGGCATGTAATCATCATCACATATCTTACATGACCCCACATTTCCATTATGCATTTCCCTTACAGCAGCATTTAAAGGGACAGGCACAGGTTCTGCCACAATGACTCCATTTGCCCACCACTCTCTAAACAAGGGGAAGTCATGGCCCAACGCCACATCATACATGAGCCTAATTGCAACCCCGAGTAAGTCGCAGTCCTGACTGAAGTCTCACGCTCAGTGAGAGCCACAGGATAGTCCTTGCTATCCCCAGCCACCAGACTGGCATGAACCAGGCTCACCTGGCTCCTGGCATCCAATAAGGCTTGTACTGGACTGCCATTCCCAACCATGTCACACAATTTGGTCGCAGTCGCTAGTCCCGAGATCACGACACACACCGGCTCGGCAGGTAGCAAGTGCCGCCGACTCTCACCATAGTCCACGGCTTCTGAGGCACCAGGGCACTAATCAGCACCATGCCCAAATCTCTCTTTATCACATTGTCTATGGCACATGCACAAACAGCAACAGTCTTACCAGCTGCTGTCATGGTGTCGACACACCCCTTAGATAAGGACACAGGATCACATATTGACTCCTTAATCCAGCGTTTGCCATGGGAAACACCTTGGTTGCCGACTTCTCCTTCAGACTCTCTAGCCTTACCACTAGAGATGAACGAGCACTAAAATGCTCGGGTGCTCGTTATTCGAGTCAAATTTTTCCCGATGCTCGGGTGCTCGTTTTGAATAACGAACCCCATTGAAGTAAATGGGAGACTCAAGCATTTTTTGCAGGGGACCGGAGCTCTGCATAGGGAAGGTTGCGTGAAAACCTGGAAACCTCAGAAAATGATGGAAACACCACAGAAATGGACAGGAAACAGCAGGGGCAGCATGCATGGATGCCTCTGAGGCTGCCTAATCGTACCATTATGCCAAATTCTGAGCAAAAGCCTGGTGGTGACCCTCAAGACAATTGTGCTGACCCAAACCAAGATGAGGAAAGGCACATGCCCATCACATGTTAGTAAAGCACCCAACTAGGTGCAACGAAGGTCCATCACCGCCTGCGGGTGACACCACTGCCCATGCTGACACTGCTGTCCTATCCCCCGCCCCACAACGCAGGCATAAGCCTGACACAGCATGGTGACAGCTTGGTGACCAAGTTAGATTGAGGTAGCAGGTGAACCACCCAAAAATTTACCCTGACACAGCATGGCGGTGAACCCAGAGTGACCAAGTGAGACTGAGGTAGCAGGTGAAGCACTTAAAATTTTACCCTGACACAGAATGGCGGTGAACGTCAGACGCCGCCTGCATGAGATTAGGGATAGAGCTGCTGTCTGTCAGGGAGAGTGTTAGGGCCTGAATTTAGATGTTGGTTAGGCAGGAATCACCCACAAAGAACCCAACAGCCCTTCTAAGGGCTACAAGCACCTTTTTTTTTGTCTCCTCCTGGTTGCTGGCTGGGACTTGTAGTGCAGCTACCGCCATCTTGGCTGCACACTGTTAGGGCGTGAAATTAGAATGTGGTTAGGCAGAAATCATCCACAAAGAACCCAACGGTTCTTCTAAGGGCTACAACGACCTTTTTTTTTGGCCTCCTCTCAGCTGCTGGCTGGGACTTGTAGTGCAGCTACCCCCATCTTGGCTGCACGCTGAGCACAGCGACTGGTGGCAGAAGGGAGAAGTCCTCTCAGTACTCATTTTGCTGCTGCTGTACCTTGGCTTGCTGAGATCTGTAGTGCAGTCTAGGGAATACATTTTTTCTCTCAGTTATATAGTGTATATTACAGTCCAGTGAACAATTATGTAGTGTGCTGTACAGTAGCGTCAGTCTAGGGTATACGTTTTTTCTCTCAGTTATATATCCTACAGTGCAGTACATAATTCTGTCATGTGCTGCACACTAGCCGGAGTCTGGAAAATATAATTTTTTTTCTCTCATTCATATATCCTACAGTATAGTGCAAAATTCTGTCGTGTGCTGCACACTAGCCAGAGTCTAGAAAATATACATTTTTCTCTCATTCATATATCCTACAGTGCAGTGAAAACTTGTGTGGTGTGCGTTACACTAGCGGAAGTCTAGAGAATACGTTTTTTCTCTCAGATACATTTAATACAGTCCAGTGAAAAATTCTATGGTGTGTGAATACACTATCCGAGGTCTAGAGAATACGTTTTTGGCCTCAGATATTAATTCGACAGTTTAGTGATTACACAAAATGTTGAACCCAAGGGCTAAGGGTCGAGGACGTGGGCGTCCAAGTGATGTAGGGGGGCAGAGGCCGTGGTCCTGGGCAGGGTGACACAGTACCTACTGATGAGGGAGCAGTGGAACGCCGCAGAGTTTCGCTCCCTAGCTTTATCTCGCAACTTACAAGGTCACGTGGTACACCACTATTGAAACCACAACAGTGCGAACAGGTGATGACGTGGATAGCGGATAATGTGTCCAGTAATTTATCCACCACACAGTCCACCCACTTTAGCCAAGGGAGTAGACCTCTGGCTCCTCCAGCTCAACCTCCTTCCCCCCAGCCTGCCCCCCATGGAAAATATGGATTCCGGCATACTCACAGGAAGTCTTTTCAGGACCCTACCCAGAGACACAAACCACTGCTCAACAGCAACCTGAGCAGTTGCTCTGTCCGGATGCCCAAAATTTAGAACTTTCGCAGT
Source organism: Rhinella marina (assembly GCA_900303285.1). Taxonomy (NCBI): domain Eukaryota; kingdom Metazoa; phylum Chordata; class Amphibia; order Anura; family Bufonidae; genus Rhinella; species Rhinella marina. The sequence goes on from ONZH01005665.1 coordinate 24,953, forward strand.
CTCTGGGTGATGAGAATGTGGACTTAGTGCAAGTAGTGCGTCAAGAGGTGTCGGATGATGATGAGACACGGTTGGCAGACATTGACGTTGTTGTCAGGGCAGTAAGTCCCAGGGGGCAGCAGAGTGAGGAATCGGAGGAAGAGCAGGTGGATGATGAGGTGACTGACCCGAGCTGAGTTGGTAAGCCTAGTCAAGACAGTGCTTCTGAGGGGGAGGCAAGTGCAGCACCAGAACAGGTTGGAAGAAGCAGTGGGTGGTCAGAGGGAGAAGCAGGGCCAGAGCAAGTAGATCAGCAACTGTTTCACGTAGTGAAGCTCCCGTGCCGAGGCCTAGATGTTCGCAAGTCTGGAGGTTCTTTAAAGAAAGTGATCATGACTGACGGACTGTGGTGTGCAACCTGTGCCACACCAGGATCCGCAGGGGAGCCACCACTACCAGCCTAACCACTACAGCATGCGCAGGCATATGAGTGCTAAACACACGACTCAATGGAACCAAGGCCGTTCACCTCCTGCGGATCACACCACTGCTCCTTAACCTGTGTCACATGCTGGCTCGGCGAGTCAACCTCCCGCCATACAACCACCCCTTCACCTCCACAATCCTCCACACCCTACACCAATGTGTCCCAGTGCAGCCTTCAGCTGTCTTTGCATCAGACATTGGAGCACAAGCGCAAACGCAAATACAATTACACCCACCCACATGCACAAGCCCTAAACGTCCACATTTTCAAACTGCTGAGCCTGGAGATGCTGCGATATAGACTGGTAGAGACTGAGGCTTTCCGCAACCTGATGGGGTGGCTGTCCCTCGGTACTTGGTCCCCCACTATTTTTCACAATGTGCCGTCCCAGCCCTACGCCAGCACGTGTCAGAGAACATCATCCGTGCCCTGACCAACGCGATTACTGAGAAGGTCCACCTAACCACGGACACGTGGACAAGTGCTGGCGGGCAGCGACACTATATCTCCCTGATGGCACATTGGGTTAACTTGGTGGAGGCTGGGACCAATTCTGACCCTGGGGCCGCTCATGTACTACAGCTCTAGGCGCAGCAGCACTGCCGTGGGAAAGAGCCAACAAGCGGCGCTGAAACTGGTGAGCTTAGGTGACAAGAGGCACACCGCCCAAGAGCTGTTACAGGGCATCACTGTGCAGACCGATCTTTGGCTGGTGCTGCTGAAACTCAAACCAGGCATGGTTGTGTGTGACAACGGGCGTAACCTGGTGGCAGCTCTGCAACTCGGCAGGCTCACACATGTGCCATTATACACCAATACTATTTCCCAAAGTAACAACAACCCATATAAACACTGCATATAAAACCTGCCTGGCCCACGTGTTCAATCTTGTGGTTCAGCGGTTCCTCAAGACCTACCCCAATTTGTCTGATTTGCTCACCAAGGTGTGACGCATCTGGGCGCATTTCAAGTCAAGTCAACCACAGATGCTGCCACTCTCAGAGCAGTGCAACGGCGCTTACAACTGACTGCTCACCGACTGTTGTGCGACGTGCCCACACAATGGAATTCCACATTACACATGTTACCCAGGGTTTACCAGCAGCGCAGAGCAATTGTAGACTGCCAGATGACAACTTCCACAAGAACTGGTAGTCAGGTTAGTCAGCTTCTTCAAGTGTACAATGAGGAGTGGACGTGGATGTCTGATATCTGTCAGGTATATACAAAACAGACAGCACTCAAATTACTTTAGTTATGAAGGTGAGTATTTATTTTCATTTTCAGCCGTGCATTTATGCACAAAACATGGCAACGTTTTGGGCATATATTGCCCTTCCTCAGGCTAGTGTGCATACAAAAATAACAGAGAAGAAAAAAAATAAGTGAAAACACAAGTGAAAACAATATTTTACAAAGACAGAAACATGTACTACATGATTGCAGTATACGCTGCTAACGTTATTTCTGTTGGCCGTGTAACTACATATGGTCGTAGAAGCATATAAGTAGCATAATTGTAAAGCTACTAGATAGTCGTTTTCATGTCCCATAATGAAGTAGGGGATACCTGAAAACCATCATGGATACGGAGACCATGAAAAGCTAAACGTAGGAGGCTGGTGTCAATGCATGGGATAAGCACTGAGACCAGCATAAAGTCCCAGTTTAAATAAGGGGCTGAAAATACACACTTATACAATAAGGCATCATAAATGTCGAAGTGAGAGCAATAAGTCCACATATAGTTTGATCCATCTATGGGTCCACACATGGGTATATAGGTGACATAAGATAACATATAGTTTGATCCATCTATGGGTCCACACATGGGTATATAGGTGACATACAGTAAGATAGCATATATCATACTGGTTAGCAGGATGGCCGAATACAATGGCAGTTACATAAGGATAACCTATTGACCCCTAAAAAGGCTGAGCGTACTAAACAACATAACCGCATCCCATGTGTTACCACTTACTCACACCAAAGTAAGAATATTCGCAATATCTTTTACAGGCACTGGCACATTCTAAAGAACAACTTTCCCAACATCTTCCCTCATACGCCATTGATGTCATACAAAAGGGCAAAAAACCTTAGGGACACACTCGTGACTTCAGATATAGGGTCTCTCAAACGAACTACAATACAATCCACCATTATGGGCTCCGCAAATAAGGGCATGTATCCATGCCTTACATGCACCCAATGTGGAAATATCACAAAGGGCCCTACCTTTACTCACCCCACTACCGGTAAAACCTTCCACATCAATGGCCACTACTCGTGTTTATCTAATTTTGTAATCTATCTGATCAAATGCCCTTGTGGATTAGGGTATGTGGGTGAAACAACCCAACGGATCAAAGATAGAATATGTCAACACAAATCAAATATTAGAACAAAGAAATCTGATGCTCCCCTGATTGAACATTTTGCCACACACACACACGCCATCAGCCAGTTAAGATTCCAAGTGATTGACTGGGTCCCACTACTCAGAAGAGGTGGTGATCGCGAACAATTACTAAGAGAGAGAGAGATGGCGTGGATTAAGCGTCTTAATACCCTTCAACCGGCGGGTTGAAATAAGGATTATTGTTTGGAATGATGCATGCCTTGACTGTTACATGTTCTGGTGCCTTTTAATAGTCACTAACCTGTCCACTCCTTTGTTTACAGGGCCTCTGTCGGCTCAGAGCCTTTCGTGATTCCACTCCATATTATAGAAATTGAGTCCCGCATTTGGTCCACAATAATGGGTTTGTTTAGTACACCATGGTTCATATATTATTCATCTTCATGGTCTTGTTACTATGTATTGATCTCCTCACAACTAAGGTATTATGTTGGGTTCAACACATTTGGACAGCTAGGTGTTACCTACCACCCACCACTGACCACTGCCATCCACTACTAATCTTTCTGAGTCATCGATCTCCAACTGGACAGGGGTCATATATACCCCTGTTTAACACAACACTGGATACCTCCATACATAAATTGCAAGTAACCTTGTACAATTCCCCTGTATAGACAGATATTCCCCTACCAGCATCTATTACTTTACATTATACTATACTAGAAACTCACTTAGGGCATCGCTTTCACCATATATACTATTACAATAGGTTTTGGGCAAGCTGCCCTTAGCAAACATGGCGCCCAAGGGATCACACTTAAGTGCGCATGCGCCACATCCTCCTAGATTCGTAGCGCAGACCGACGCGTAGCCTCGCGCTACTTCCAGCCACAACACAGGCTCTGCCTGTTTTCTCCGGCATGCAGCCTGCGCAGCCTGCCCCGCCTCCTCTCTACATTTCCGGCGCGCAGCACGTGAGTTGTATACAACACACGACTAATTAAAGCCAATTGCCCAACTTGACCCAGATGTAACTTAAGATAAAATGTAACTTTTAATTTATTCAACTAAAAGTGCATAACTGTGAGCACACTTATTAAAATGCACCTCCCCACCATCACAGAGATGTATCAGAGATATATTGATACTGCACGCACGGAAGGCAGGGATTTTAATAAGTGTGCTCACAGTTACGCACTTTTAGTTGTATAAATTAAAAGTTACATTTTATCTTAAGTTACATCTGGGTCAAGTTGGGCAATTGGCTTTAATTAGTCGTGTGTTGTATACAAGTATAGATACCCTTACCCAGATTAGGTCCTATTTGTTTATCTCATCACGTGAGTTGGAGCATCCTATTTAAACACTAACATTTCCCCCCCCTGACACTATGGCCGATCCACACGCTGCCTCCACATGCTAACTGGGTAAGCTATTTACTAAACTGTTTTAAACAGTATTCCTCTGACTCTTATACCCTGTTCATCCCTTTGGCCGTTCGTAACTGCAATTGTATTCGGCCATCCTGCTAACCAGTATGATATATGATATCATATGTCACCTATATACCCATGTGTGGACCCATAGATGGATCAAACTATATGTTATCTTATGTCACCTATATACCCATGTGTGGACCCATAGATGGATCAAACTATATGTGGACTTATTGCTCTCACTTCGACATTTATGATGACTTATTGTATAAGTGTGTATTTTCAGCCCCTTATTTAAACTGGGACTTTATGCTGGTCTCGGTGCTTATCCCATGCATTGACACCAGCCTCCTAGGTTTAACTTTTCATGGTCTCCGTATCCATGATGGTTTTCAAGTATCCCCTACTTCATTATGGGACATGAAAACGACTATCTGGTAGCTTTACAATTATGCTACTTATATGCTTCTACGACCATATGTAGTTACACGGCCAACAGAAATAACGTTAGCAGCGTATACTGCAATCATGTAGTACATGTTTCTGTCTTTGTAAAATACTGTTTTCACTTGTGTTCTCACTTATTTTTTTTCTTCTCTGTTATTTTTGTATGCACACTGAAATGCATGGCTGAAAATGAAAATAAATACTCACCTTCATAACTAAAGTAATTGGAGTGCTGTCTGTTTTGTATATACAATTAAAGTGTGATCCTGAGGTGAAGCAGGCACTATTCACAGACGTGCACCCTGGTAGTGCCTTAATTTGGATGAGTGCTGTGACCCCCCTGTTGCTGAATGATATCTGTCAGGTGTTAAGGAACTTTGAGGAGTCAACACAGATGGTCAGTGGCGAAGCTGCCATTATCATCGTCACCATCCCGTTGCTTTGTCTGCTGAAAAAAATCACTCCTCAGCATGAAGTCAGAGGCTTTGCGCTTGTTACAGGAGATGGGGGAAGAAGATACGTTGCTTGATAGCCAGACCACCCTCAGGTCTGTTTCTCAGCGAGAATTCGAGGAGGAGGAAGATGAGGAGGAAGAAAAGGAGACTGTT
>ONZH01005666.1:0-43875 GCA_900303285.1 Rhinella marina
CAGCACCAGAACCAAGTCTTCACATGAATACAGCACCAGAACCAACTTTATCACATAAATACAGCACCATAACCAAGCTCTTTACATGAATACAGCACCAGAACCAACCTTATCACATAAATACAGCACCAGAACCAAGCACTTTACATGAATACAGCACCAGGACCAAGCTCATCATATAAATACAGCACCAGGGCCAAGCTGATCACATAAATACAGCATTATAACATAGTAACATAGTTTGTAAGGCCGAAAAAAGACATCTGTCCATCCAGTTCAGCCTGATTTCCTACAAGTTGATCCAGAGGAAGGCAAAAAAAAACCCTGTGAGTAGAAGCCAATTTTCCTCACTTTAGGGGGAAAAATTCCTTCCCGACTCCAATCAGGCAATCAGAATAACTCCCTGGATCAACGACCCCTCTCTAGTAACTATAACCTGCAATATTAATACCCTCCAGAAATACATCCCTTCTTGAACTCTTTTAGTGAACTTACCATCACCACCTCCTCAGGCAGAGAGTTCCATAGTCTCACTGCTCTTACCATAAAGAATCCTCTTCTATGTTTATGTACAGACCTTCTTTCCTCCAGATGCAGAGGATGTCCCCTCGTCACAGTCACAGTCCTCGGGATAAATAGATGATGGGAGAGATCTCTGTACTGACCCCTGATATATTTATACATAGTTATTAGATCTCCCCCTCAGTCGTCTTTTTTCTAAAGTGAATAACCCTAATTTTGATAATCTTTCTGGGTACTGTAGTCCACCCATTCCAGTTATTACTTTAGTTGCCCTCCTCTGAACCCTCTCCAGCTCTGCTAAGTCTGCCTTGTTCACAGGAGCCCAGAACTGTACACAGTACTCCATGCGTGGTCTGACTAGTGATTTGTAAAGTGGCAGGACTATGTTCTTATCATGGGCATCTATGCCTCTTTTGATGCAACCCATTATCTTATTGTCCTTGGTAGCAGCTGTCTGACACTGGTTTCTACAGCTTAGTTTGCTGTTCACTAAAATTCCTAGGTCCTTTTCCATGTCAGAGTTACCCAATATTTTACCATTTAGTATGTACTGGTGACTTGCATTATTCCTTCCCATATGCATAACATTACATTTGTCAGTGTTAAACCTCATCTGCCACTTCTCTGCCCAAGCCTCCAGTCTATCCAGATCCATCTGTAGCAGTGTACTGTCCTCTTCTGTGTTAATTACTTTACACAGTTTAGTGTCATCTGCAAAAAAATTGATATTTTACTGTACAAGCCTTCTACAAGATCATTAATAAATATATTGAAGAGAATAGGGACCAATACTGACCCCTGTGGTACCCCACTAGTGACAGTGACCCAATCTGAATATGTGCCGTTAATAACCACCCTCTGTTTTCTATCACTGAGCCAGTTACTTACAGACATACAGACATTTTCTCCCAGGCCAAGCTGTCACGAGTAGGCTTGCGTCTGGAATCAGACGTTCTGCGCGGCTTTCTAAGTGACATATTTGACAGGCTATTCCCTTTGTTTGGGTGCTGTTCACCACACCCCTTCCCCTCAGCTGTTGCCGCTTGGCAATTAGCTTTCTCCTATTTACCCCTTCCTCTCCCAGTATCCCTTGCGGTTTATATCTTCTGCTTACCTGGTTGAGAGTGGTGTGGATCTCAGCTGAGATCCAGTTGCTGAGTTATCTGCTTAAGTTAAGTTTCTTCTGTTCCTTTTGTTGTTTTCCTTTTGGAGTCTCCTGTTCCTCCTTATGCTTGGAGGAACGGGTTTACTCTCTTGTGTCACTAGACTGCAGGGTTTTCTAGGGTGCATTTAGATTAGGTTCCTGTGTATGAACTTTCCTACAACCCAGGCTTGTTCATACTGGTAGTCAGCCAGGGCCTAGTCTCAGGGTCCCCTGCAGGAGGTGACCGGTTCCCTGGTTTTGTCTGTTCCCATCCCTCATACGCTCGGTGTGGCTTTTCCCCCCACACCAGAGCGTGACATTATAAACCGCCAACAAACAAACATTTATGTCATTTTTGTGCTGACATGGATGCTATTGCTGCACTGGCTGAACGGCTGCAGGGACTCAGCTTCGAGGTGGCTGACATCCGTAACCAGATTCAGAGACCACAGGCTGGTGGTTCTGGGGGTGCTGAGTGTCAGGCCTGTTTGGAGCCTAAGGTCGCCCTCCCGGATAGATTTTCTGGGGAATGTGATAATTTTGTTCTATTTAGGGAGGTGTGCAAATTGTATTTCAGACTGCGTCCACATTCTTCCGGTAATGAGGAACAGAAGGTTGGTGTGGTCATCTCGCTGCTTAAAGGGGATGCGCAGTCATGGGCCTTTTCTCTGCCGACCGGATCACAGTCTCTCCGGTCAGTAGATGAATTTTTCAAGGCTTTAGGGATTATCTATGATGACCCGGATCGTATCTCCCTGGCTGAGACCCAGATACGTAACCTTTGTCAAGGTGAGCGGCCGGTTGAGACTTATTGCTCTGAGTTTCGGAGGTGGGCGACCAATACTGAATGGAACGATCCGGCTTTACGTAGCCAATTCTGTCAAGGTTTGTCTGAAAGGCTGAAGGACGCTTTGGCCTTTCAGGAAACTCCTGTGTCTTTGGAGGCAGCTATGTCTCTTGCTGTGCGCATGGATAGGCGCCTGAGAGAGCGATCTAGGGGCCCCCGCTCTCAGGACGTACTATCACATAGTGTACCGGCTTCCTATGACACTTTGGGTGAATATTCCCCTAGGTTGATGTCTGGGGGTGAACCTATGCAATTAGGGGGAGCCACTCCTGTCTCCACCCGTAAACATCTTGGTAATAAAAAGGGAGTGTGTTTTTTCTGTGGTCAGAAAGGACACTTTATCAATGTATGTCCATGCTTCCTATCTCTAAAAGAGAGAAAAGAAAGGGGGCGTTGAATTCTCATCTCACTCTTGGTGGGGTGGGTAGGGAGACTGAAAATGTGCATTTGTCTTCATCCTGTAGTACCCGTTTTCTCCTGACTGCCGAGGTGGCGCTAGAGTCAAAAGTTGTGAAAATTGAGGTGTTTATTGACAGCGGGGCAGGGGTGAACTTGATTGATGCTCAGTTTGTCCGTATGCATGGATTGTCGCCAAGTTCTTGGATAAGAGGATTTCTGTGTTCGCCATTGATTCTGCACCTCTCTCTCAGAAGTGTTTGTCTCAGATGGTGCATGATATCAAATTAAGAGTGGGTGAATTTCATCAGGAGCTTATTTCATGTTTTGTGTTGGAAGGTCTTCCTGCCCCTGTGGTTCTGGGTTTACCGTGGTTAAGCAAACATAATCCGTCCATTGACTGGCATACTAGACAAATTGTGGATTGGGGCGATTATTGTGTTGACAATTGCCTTAATACATCTTTTTCTGCTTTAACCACTAAGACTCTTCCTTCTTCTATATCGGATTTTTCTGATGTATTTTCTGAAGGTGGATGTCAGGATTTACCCCCTCACCGGGAATACGATTGTCCTATCAATCTTATCCCTGGAGCAAAATTGCCTAAATCTAGGCTGTATAACCTTTCTGGACCTGAGAGAACGGCCATGAAGGAATATATTGCTGAGAGTTTGGCTAAAGGACATATTAGGCCTTCCAAATCTCCTGTGGCAGCAGGGTTCTTTTTTGTTAAAAAAAAGGACGGAACCCTTAGGCCATGTCTGGATTTCCGTGAACTCAATAGGATTACTGTCCGTGATCCATACCCCCTTCCTTTGATTCCTGACTTGTTCAACCAGATTGTGGATGCCAAGGTGTTCTCCAAGTTGGACTTAAGGGGGGCATATATTCTGGTCAGGATCAAAGAAGGGGATGAATGGAAGACGGCCTTTAACACTCCTGAGGGCCACTTTGAAAACCTGGTCATGCCTTTTGGGTTGACCAATGCTCCTGCTGTCTTCCAGCATTTTGTTAATAACATTTTTCATCATCTTGTGGGGAGGTTTGTAGTTGTGTATTTGGATGACATATTAATCTATTCTCCAGATATTGTGACACATCAGGATCATGTGAGGCAGGTGTTGCAAATCTTAAGAGATAACAAGTTGTATGCAAAATTAGAGAAATGTGCTTTTGCTGTACATGAGGTGCAATTCTTAGGATACCTGCTTTCATCTTCAGGTTTTCGTATGGATCCAGAGAAAGTCTGTGCTGTTCTGAACTGGGACCGACCTGAAAATTCTATTTCATTGTCACATACCGTCCTGGGGTTAATAATGTGAAGGCGGATGCCTTGTCACGTAGTTTTCCCGGGGGTGGTGATTTTGAAGATCCGAGCCCTATATTGTCTGAAGGAGTGGTGATATCCGCTCTTTACCCTGATCTTGAGGCTAAAGTGTTTGAGGCCCAGGGAGATGCGCCGGAGTCTTGCCCTCCCGGGAAGTTGTTTGTTCCTTCTGATTTGCGTCATAAGGTGTTTGAGGAGCATCATTCTTCGGTGCTTGCGGGACACCCTGGGAGTAAATCCACTGTCGACCTCATCTCTCGTAGATTCTGGTGGCCTGGGCTGCGTAAGTGTGTTGAGGAATATGTGTCAGCCTGTAGTGTCTTCGCACGCTCTAAGGTGACACATACTCGTCCCTCTGGACCCCTACTTCCATTACCCATCCCGTCCAGACCATGGACTCACCTATCCATGGACTTCATTACTGATCTGCCTGAGTCGTCTGGTAAGACAGTTATTCTGGTGGTTGTAGATCGTTTTAGTAAAATGGCACACTTTATTGCATTACCCGGACTCCCCAATGCTAAAACTCTTGCACAAGTGTTTGTTGACAACATTGTGAAACTTCATGGCATTCCCACTGACGTGGTCTCTGATCGTGGGACTCAGTTTGTGTCCAGATTCTGGAGGGCGTTCTGTACTCGGCTCCGGGTACAACTGTCTTTTTCCTCTGCCTTTCATCCCCAGACGAATGGACAGACTGAGCGTACCAATCAGAATCTAGAGACTTACTTGAGATGTTTTGTCTCTGAGAACCAGGAGGAGTGGTCCTCGTTTTTGTCTCTGGCTGAGTTTGCCATAAATAATCGCAGACAGGACTCCACTGGTAAGTCACCATTTTTTGGTGCATATGGCTTTCACCCGCAGTTTGGCACATTTTCTGGTTCTGATACTTCTGGTATTCCTGAGGAAGAACGTTTTTCGTCATCATTGTCTTCCATATGGCGAAAAATTCAAATAACTGATAAATATGGGTAACAAGTACAAATGTGTGGCTGACAGGAAACGCATGAAATGGTCCGGACCTAAATGTGGGTGATTCTGTGTGGCTGTCTACTAGGAACATTAAGTTGAAAGTTCCCTCTTGGAAGTTGGGTCCAAGATTTATTGGCCCATATAAGATCATGGCCATTATTAATCCTGTAGCATTTCGTCTTGAACTTCCTTAGGCCCTGAAAATCCATAATGTGTTTCACAGATCTTTGTTGAAGAGGTATGTTGAACCTCTGGAGCCATCTCCCTTGCCACCCGTGCCTGTCTTGGTGGATGGTAATTTGGAATTTCAGATTGTCAAGATCATTGATTCTCGAGTTCTTCGTGGGACCCTTCAATATCTTGTTCATTGGAAGGGTTATGGTCCTGAGGAGAGGTCATGGTACCGGCATCTGACGTGAATGCCAGTCGTTTGGTGAAAGCCATTCACAGGTGTCATCCTGATAAAGTTGGTCCTGGGTGCCCGGAGGTCACCCGTAAAAGGGGGGGGTAATATCACGAGTAGGCTTACGTCTGGAATCAGACGTTCTGCGCGGCTTTGTAAGTGACATATTTGACAGGCTATTCCCTTTGTTTGGGTGCTGTTCACCACACCCCTTCCCCTCAGCTGTTGCCGCTTGGCAATTAGCTTTCTCCTATTTACCCCTTCCTCTCCCAGTATCCCTTGCGGTTTATATCTTCTGCTTACCTGGTTGAGAGTGGTGTGGATCTCGGCTGAGATCCATTTGCTGAGTTATCTGCTTAAGTTAGGTTTCTTCTGTTCCTTTTGTTGTTTTCCTTTTGGAGTCTCCTGTTCCTCCTTACGCTTGGAGGAACGGGTTTACTCTCTTGTGTCACTAGACTGCAGGGTTTTCTAGGGTGCATTTAGATTAGGTTCCTGTGTATGAACTTTCCTACAACCCAGGCTTGTTCATACTGGTAGTCAGCCAGGGCCTAGTCTCAGGGTCCCCTGCAGGAGGTGACCGGTTCCCTGGTTTTGTCTGTTCCCATCCCTCATACGCTCGGTGTGGCTTTTTCCCCCACACCAGAGCGTGACACAAGCATTATCATTTTATATACTAACCTTTTATGCGGTACAGTGTCAAATGCTTTGGAGAAGTCCAGGTATACGACATCCATTCATTCGCCGCGGTCCAGTTTAGAACTTACCTCCTCATAGAAACTGATTAAATTGGTTTGACATGACCGATCCCTCATGAAGCCATGCTGATATGGAGTTATTTGCTTATTTTCATTGAGGTACTCCAAGATAGCATCTCTTAGAAAACCCTCAAACAGTTTACCCACGACAGATGTTAAACTTACCGGCCTATAGTTTCCATGCTCTGTTTTTGGACCCTTTTGGAATATTGGCACCACATTTGCTATGTGCCAATCCTATGGAACACTCCCTGTCAGTATAGAGTCCTTAAATATCAGAAATAAGGGTCTGGCGATGACATTACTTAATTCTCTTAGGATACGGGGTGTATGCCATCCGGTCCTGGCAATTTGTCTATTTTAATATTTTTAAGACGCCGCTCTACTTCTTCCTGGGTCAGACAGGGCACTTTTAATGGGGAATTTACTTTTATATTTTGCATTTCATCTGACAGTTTATTTTCCTCAGTGAATACAGTGGAGAAAAAGATATTTAGTAGCTTTGCTTTCTCCTCATCGCTCTCTGCAACTCCCCCCTCATTACTCTGTAAGGGGCCGACACCTTCAGGTTTATACTTTTTACCATTTATATAATTAAAGAACATTTTAGGGTTAGTTTTACTCTCTTTGGCGATTAATCTCTCGGTCTCTAGTTTGGCTGTTCTTATTTGTCTTTTACATATTCTATTTTTTTCCTTATAGTTTTTCAATGCTTCCTCACTCCCCTCCTGTTTTAGTGATTTAAATGCTTTCATTTCAATGGGTCAGCAAAAAAACAAAACAAAATGGAAGTTACTCCGTGTGCATTCCATTTCCATATGTCTGTATTTCCGTTCCGCAAAAAATAGAACATATCCTATTATTGTCCGCATTATGGACAAGGATTAGACTGTTCTGTTAGGGGGCCAGATGTTCCGTTCCGCAAAATACAGAATGCACATGGACATCATCCGTATTTTTTGAGGATCCGTTTTTGTGGACTGCAAAATACATACAGTCGTGGGTATGAGGCCTTATGCATATTATTGAAAAGGATCTGTTTTTTATAGGATCTAGTTGTCATCTGTTTGAGCCATTTCCGTCTGAGATCCATATTTTTAGATGGAAACAAAAGTACTGCATGCAGGACTTTTTTTCCCGTCTAAAAAAAAGATCTCAGACAAAAATGGCTCAAACGGATGACAACTGATGCAACAGGATCTGTTTTTTTACAGGGTCCTGTTTTTTTTCTCTCTCTCTTCTTCTGACGGATCAGAAGAACGGAAAGCTAAACGGTGATGTGAATGCACCTTAGTACAGATAAGGTTAAGTTAGTTGGGGCAGCTATAACTGAATGTATGGATGGCGGATCCTATTCCAAAATCTGTTTACTATTGGACAGGACCACCAAATATGTAGATGTGAGCCTCCTTCCAAACAACCCCTATAGCACTGATCCAGAACATCCATCAAGCATTAATGTCTAAACCACTGGCAACAAAAGTGAGTACACTCCGAAGTGAAAATGGCCAAATTGTGCCCAAAGTGTCAATATTTTGTGTGGCCACCATTATTTTCTAGCACTGCCTTAAATAAAGGCTGTGTACACCTTTGGGGGCATTTTTTTATTATTGCATTATGCTTATTTTGACCTAAAAATCACTTTTTCAATTGGTCTTTATTAACAATATGGAATCCTTTTTTGTGTACAGAGCTGACAAGCTGTACTAGCTGCCTGTGAATTTTTTCTCAATTCCGCCATCTGAAGAGCAGAGGGACAGCTTATCTGTTCTCTCTCACATCATACACACTCATTAAAGCTCAATCCTTACCTTACTGATAAGAATGTGTCTTAAATAAGTGTTTATGACCTCTCTCTGTAATTTACAAATAAGGGTAATTAGATGACCGGCACAAAATGAAAGTGAAAGTACCAGTCACACAGCAGTTTGTGACTGAACAGCTCAATATTTTTAATAAAGACCAATTGAAAATATGATTTTTAGCCAAAAATAAGTTAACCCCTTCCCGACCAGCGCCGTACATGTACGGCGCTGCGGGAAGTAACTTTCCAACCGGCACTGTAGTACTACGGCGCGCTGATTGGGTGGGTGCAGGAGCTGCGCCCGCCTGATCAGCTGCGGGGGGCCGGCTGTTCCCAGTAGCCGGACCCCTGCTGCATACGCCCGCATCGGTGAAAACACTGATGCGGGCGTATTAACCCTTCATGTGCCGCGGTTAGCGCTGACCGCGGCACATGCAATGCGGGCGGTCGGAGGGGGTGTCCATCGGGTCCCCGCGCTGCTGTGACGGGGACCCGATGGCTTAGATAGCAGCCGGATGCCTTCCTTAGGCATCCGGCTGCTATCTATGGAAGCCTGTGAAATCCAGCCCCCTGGATCTCACAGGCAGTAAGCTGGAAGTGTATTACTGTGTGTAATACACTTCCAGCCAATGCATTACAATACAGAAGTATTGTAATGCATTGTAAAGGGGATCAGACCCCAAAAGTTAAAAAAGTGTAAAAAAAGAAAGTGAAAAAATAAAGTTTTACAAAAAAGTTTCAAGTTCCAAAAAAAAGTGTCCTTTTCACAAAATATTATAAAAAAAATTTGTAAAAAATTGTGAAAAAAATAAAAATAGACATATTAGGTATCGCCGCGTCCGTATGGACCGGCTCTATAAAAATATCACATGATCCACCCCGCCAGGTGAATGCAGTAAAAAAAAAAAAAACTGTACCAAAACAGCCTTTTTTTGGTCACCTTCCCTTACAAAAAGTGTAATAGCAGGCGATCAAAAAGGCGTATTTACCCCAAAATGGTACCAATTAAACCGTCATCTCGTCCCGTAGAAATGTAGACCCTACCCGAGACAATCGCCCAAAAAATAAAAAAATATGGCTCTCAGAAAATAGCAACAAAAAAAAAGGTTTTATTCTGTTTTATTCTGTGTAAAACTTTCCAAAAATAAAAATGTTTGACATATTGGGTATCGCCGCGTCCGTAACAACCTGCTCTATAAAAATATTACATGAGATGGCCCCCCAGATGAATGCTGTAAAAAAGTTTTAAAAAAAACTATGCCATAACAGCCATTTTTTTCACCTTGCCTCACAAAAAGTGTAATAGCAGGCAATCAAAAAGGCGTATTTACCCCAAAATGGTACCAATCAAACCGTCATCTTGTCCCGCAGAAATGTAGAACCTATCTGAGACAATCGCCCAAAAAATAAGAAAAATATGGCTCTCAGAAAATAGCAACACAAAAAAAAGATTTTATTGTGTTCAAAAATGCATCTAATGTGTAAAACTTTCCAAAAATAAAAATGTTTGACATTGGGTATCGCCGCATCCGTAACAACCTGCTCTCTAAAAATATTACATGAGATGGCCCCCCAGGTGAATGCTGTAAAAAAAATTTTTTTAAAAACTATGCCATAACAGCCATTTTTTTTCACCTTGCCTCACAAAAAGTATAATAGCAGGCGATCAAAAAGTCTTATGTACCCCAAAATGGTACTAATGAAAATGTCACCTCATCCCGCAAAAAATGAGCCCCCACATAAGACAATAACTCAAAAATATAAAAATCAATGGCTCCCGCAAACCAATCCATCAAAATCTGTGTTGCAAAATCCATATGGCGCTCCTTCTTTAGCCCCAAATGAAAAAATTTGGGGCTAAAGCAACATTTTATTGGAAGAAATGAAACTTTTCATTTTCACAGCCAAGTGTTTCCAAATTCCGTAAAACGATTAGGGGGTCAAAGTGGCCAGTACCCCCCTTAATATATTCTTTGAAGGGTGTAGTTTCCAAAATGGGGTCACTTTTTGAAGGTTTCCACTGTAGGGGTACGCCAGGGTCTCTCAATTACAAAATGGCGCCTAAAAACCATTCTAGCAAAATCTGCCTCCAAAATCCCTATGGCGCTCCTTTCCTTCTGACCACTGCCACAAACCCATAGAGACGTTTACCACCACATATGGGGTATTTCTGTAAACTGCAGAATCAGAGTAATGTATATTGAGGTTTAGTTTGCTGTTAACCCTTGCTGTTTTGCAAGAAAAAATTATTAACATGAATAATCTACCAAAAAAGTGAAATTTTGAAATTTCACCTCCATTTTCCATTAATTCTTGTGGAACACCTCAAGGGTTAACAAAGTTTGTAACAGCAGTTTTTTATAATTTGAGGGGTGTAGTTTCTAAAATGGGGTCATTTATGGGTTGTTTCCATTACGTAAGCCACTCAAAATCACTTTATATCTGAATTGGTCCTTAAAAAAATGGTTTGGGAAATTTTGTTGAAAATTTGAAAAATGGCTTCTAAACTTCTAAGCCTTCTAACGTCCCAAAAAAGTAAAATGATGCCAACATAAAGAAGACATATGGGGAATGTAAAATAATATCTATTTTTGGAGGTATTACTATATATTTTGAAAGTAGAGAAATTGAAATTTGGAAATTTGGAACTTTTTCCAAATTTTTGGTAAATTTAGTATTTTTTTTATAAATAAAAATGAAATATTTTGCCACAAATTTACTACTGTCGTGAAGCACAATATGTGACGAGAAAACAATCTCAGAATGGCTTGGATAAGTATCCAAAGTTATTACCACATAAAGTGAAACATGTCAGATTTGCAAAAAATGGTCTGGTCAGGAAGGTGAAAACAGGCCCGGGGTTGAAGGGGTTAAATGTAATCATAAAAAATTGACCCAAAGGTGTACATAGCCTTTAACTCTTTTGGGCATGGAGTTCACTAGAGCTTCACAGGTTGCCACTGGAATCCTCTTCCACTCCTCCATGAAGACATCACGGAGCTTGCACTCTTCCACCTTATGTTTGAGATGCCCAATAGGGTTTAGGTCTGGAGACATGCTTGGCCAGTCCAGCACCTTTAGGAGCTAGAAGGAAGGGGCGTAACTTCTAAAAAATCTAAATCTTTATTTGTACGATTAAAACAGGGAGCTCATGTGAGCAACAACATGTGTGTCAAACAAAAATGTACATAGGGATGGAAGTAAAAGGAGTAGGGGGGGCAGAAAAAATACACTTTCCCTGAGCGGCCCTATAGTATGACCTAAAGCCCAGGGACACCCCCTAGTGGTGGAGGTTCCCTGTCCCCAAACCTAACCTGCAAGACCCTATAACATACCCTACAAAAGGTATGTTATAGGGCCACTCTTTACTTGGAGCTGTTCAACTTCTGATGAGACCATTCTGAGAAAGATATCTATGTGTTCCGAATTCATCGGGGGGGGGGGCAACTTGGTGCTTACCGGACGAAGGTCTGTAAACGGACCATGACCAGGGGTTCTAGAACCTTCTTCCCATAAATCCATGAGGATTTGAAGATCCGGGAAGTCACTCGGATTTATCCCAATTCTCTCACATGACTGTCTATTAGAATTGTGATAAAATTTAAACCACTTGAGTCTCCTGCAAAAAAAGATGTAAATCCTTAATCCAAGTAAAGGAGTTGAATTTGGTTGTAGGGACAAAGGAGAGACCCCTTTTGAGTAGGGAAGTCTCTACATCACTCAAAGTGTGTGATGATAAATTAATTATTTGGAAAGAGTCATCGGGGGGCGTGTGTCGCTCCCCTTTGAACGATCCCTCAAGTGGTAGGGCATTTGGCCTTGATTTAAAAAAGGCTGTGACTGAGAATTGGTTGCAGGAACTGGCAATGATGAGGAAGATGGGGAGGAGCTGGTAGGTCCTCCTATCACCAAACCTCCCCGTTGTCTGCTCCATTTGTGCCATTTTTTATTAGTCTTTCTTTGGTTAATGTTAGATCTGGGATATGAAGTTGTTTGTCGTAATTGAGACGTCTCCACTAGAGATGAGCGAACGTGCTCGTAACCAGCACTGTACCGCTCAGCTCCCCTGCGCTCGCATGGGCGCAGGCAGCTGTTTCCGTCCTCCTTACCCGACGGAAGCGGCTGCCTGCGCCCATGCGAGCGCAGGGGAGCCGAGCGGTACAGTGCTCGTTACGAGCACGTTCGCTCATCTCTAGTCTCCACGTCTGACAAATCAAATGAAGAAACTTCAGATTCTAGAGGGTTACTTTGTTTTTGCTCAACTACATATGCCCTATTTTCCCTGAATTCACTTAAATCTCTAATAAATTGTCTGT
Source organism: Rhinella marina (assembly GCA_900303285.1). Lineage (NCBI taxonomy): Eukaryota > Metazoa > Chordata > Amphibia > Anura > Bufonidae > Rhinella > Rhinella marina. Next base: position 12,487 of record ONZH01005666.1, read on the forward strand.
GTTTTCGCTTCTTTAACAGAGACTGATATTTTTCCACTGACGTTTGGAGGGAACTTTCCTGCTTGGATTATTATTGTCATCGTCTCTATCACCTTTATCTTTTCATTTGATAATTCCCCACATTTATGATGTGGTCCCATTTAGTATTACCCCCTGATGAACCCTAGCTTCCGGGGGAAACGCGTTGGAGTGCAGGGATTTGGTTCTATTACCTTCCCTTTTTTTGTTTATTTTTCTTTACTTTTGTAGGGTATATTATAGGGTCTGGCAGGTTAGGTTCGGAGACAGGGAACCTCCACCACTAGGGGGTGTCACTGGGCTTTAGGTCATACCATAGGGCCGCTCAGGGAAAGTGTATTTTTTCTGCCCCCCCCCCCACTCCTTTTACTTCTATCCTAATGTACATTTTTGTTTGACACACATGTTGCTGCTCACATGAGCTCCTTGTTTTAATCGTACTAATAAACATTTAGATTTTTTTAGAAGTCATGCCCCTTCCTTCTAGCTCCTTTGACATTTTTGCGTACTTCTGGATGATATCCCGTGTCATCTATTTAGTTTTGTTCAGTCCAGCAGCTTTACCCTCAGTTTCTTTAGCAAGGCAGTGGTCATCTTGGAGCTGTGTTTGGGCTTGTTATCATGTCGGAATACTGCCCTGTGGCCCAGTTTCCGAAGGGAGGGGATTATGCTCTGCTTCAGTATGTCACTGCACATGTTGGCATTCATGGTTCCCTCAATGAACTGTAGCTCCCCACAGCAAAGAATGACACACCCACACCATGCTTGACTGTAGACAAGACACACTTATCTTTGTACTCCTGACATGGTTACTACCACACACGGTTGACACCATCTGAACCAAATAAGTTTATCTTGGTCTCATCAGACCACAAGACATGGTTCCAGTAATCCTTTTTTTTAGTCTGCTTGGCTTCAGCAAACTGTGGGCTTTCTTGTGCATCATCTTTAGACGAGGCTTCATTCTGGGACGATAGTCATGCAGACCAATTTGATGCAGTGTGCGGCGTATGGTCTGAGCACTGACAGGCAGACCGCCATCCCTTTAACCTCTGCAGCAATGTTGATGGCACTTATATGTCTATTTTGAAAAGACAACCTCTGAATAAGACGCCTGTTCTGAGTGAGACCTGTCTTGTTAAACCGCTATATGGTCTTGACCACTGTGCTGCAGCTCAGTTTCACGGTGTTGGCAATTTTCTTATAGCCAAGGCCATGTTTATCTATGGCAACAATTCTTTTTTTTAGATCCTTAGAGAGTTCTTTGCCATGAGGTGCCATGTTGAACTTCCAGTACCAGTATGAGAGTGTGAGAGTGTTAACACCAAATTTAACACATCTGCTCCCCATTCACACCTGAGACCTTGTAACATGAATGAGTCACCTGACACCGGGAGGGAAAAAGGCTAATTGGGCACAATTTGGCCATTTTAACTTAGGGGTGTACTCACTTTTGTTGCCAGCGGTTTAGACATGAATGGCTGTAAGTTGAGATATTTTGAGGGCATCCCAAATGTACACTGTTATACAAGCTGTACACTGACTACTTTACATTGTATCAAAGTGTCATATCTTCAGTGTTGTCCCATGAAAAGATATAATAAAATATTTACAAAAATGTGAGGGGTGTGCAGTGGTCCCTCAAGATACAATATTAATTGGTTCCAGGACAACCATTGTATGTTGAAACCATTGTAAGCTGCGTAATTGGTTCCATAGCCCCAAAATGTCATCCAAGATAATAAAAAAAGAAGATTTAAGAAAAATAAGCAGATAACTAGGACAGATAAGACAAGTTCTTACATATAACAGGAGTCAGGAATAGGTGATAACTAGTAACTAATCCAGCTTTTTTACCAGAGAAGGGGCCTTGATTGGTTTGATCTGAGTCTGAGACATTGTATGTTGAGTCTGGTTTCAACTTACGATGCGTCAGAAAAGGCCATTGTATGTTGAAAATATTGTATCCTGAGGCCATTGTATCTTGAGGGATCACTGTACTCACTTTTGTGAGATACTCTATATATAGCCTCATGCTCCATGTCCCCTCTATATAGTGCCACATGTGCTGTTCCCACTGTATATAGTGCCCCCTTTAAAAAGCAACAGCATCCTGTGACCCCTTTATATAGCACCTCTTGTTCTATATCCCATTAATATAGTGCCAGATTCGGTGTCCCCTTTCTATAATGTGAGGATCTACGCCCCCTTTATATAGTGCCTCTTCCTCTTTGGTGCCTCATGCTCTGTGTCCCTCTATAATGTCTAATGTTCTGCGTGCCCCTATAGTGTGCCTCATGCTATAACCACTTCTGCCCAGGCCTGCATTTGCGGAATGTTAAAACACCACCGCCATCATAAAAAAAGCTCCAAATAGCGCAGCCGGAAACTACTGGTTACCTGCCTCACTATTCTGCACTTTTATGTGATGTAAGCTCCCCCTTCTAGTAGTGGTTGCCACTTAGTGCCCCATCCAGTATTGTTTTCCCCTTAGTACTCCCAATCCAGTAGTTCTGACCCTTTAGTGCCCCTATCCAGTAATGCTGCCCTCTTTGTGCCCCCGATCCATTAGTTCTGCCCCCTTAGTGTCCCCAATTCAGGAGTCCTGCCATTTTAGTACCCCTTATCCAGTAGTGCTGGCCCCTTAGTTCCCCATCCAGTAGTGCTGCCCCAATCCAGTAGTGCTACCTCTTAGTGCCTCCATCCAGTAGTTCTGCCCTCTTAGTGCCCTATCTAGTAATGCTGCCCACATCCATTAGTGCTGTCATCTTAGTGTCCCCAATCCATTCGTTCTGCCCCATTAGTGCTCTAAATCCAGTAGTTATGACCCCTTAGTGCCCCCATCCAATAGTGCTGCCCTCTTAGTGCCCCCAATTCAATAGTCTTCCCATTTTAGTGCCCCTATTCCATTAGTTTTGCCCCTTAATGCCCCCATCCAGTAGTGCTACCCCTTAGTGCCTCCATCCAGTAGTTCTGCCCTTTTAGTGTCCTATCCAGCAGTGTTGCCCCCTTAGTGCCCCCCCCAACTCAGTAGTTCTACCCCCTTAGTGCCCCCAATCCAGTAATAAAAAAAACAAAACAAAAAAAACCTAATACCTGGCAGCCTCCTTTCCCGTGAGCAAAGAACACCCCACTCTCTCTTCACCAGCAGGCAGAATATGATGACATCATTGCACCTGCTGAGTTGGAGAGCGCGCAGGCAGATTCCACTGCTGTGCGCTCTTTGTACAGAGCTTAAGGGGCCATTCAGATGGCTGTAGTATTGCGGATCCGCAAAAATGCGGATCCGCAACACCACGGATGCCACCCGGCGTTTGTTCCGCATTTTGCGTTACACACGGTCGGGCGCCCCGTTCAAAATGCCTATAAGAATAGGACATGTTCTATAATTTATTGTGGAGCCACGGCACGGAGCCGCGGCTGCCCGCTCTAATAGAAGTGAATGGGGCCGCATCGATTCTGCAATATTGCGTAATAGATGTGGACCCATTCACACGGTAATGTGAATGGGCCCTAAAAGGCACAATGTCATGATGTCATCAGGCCTGCTGAGCTGGAGAGCGCGCAGGCGGAGTCCAGTCCTGTGCGCTCTTTGTACAGAGCTCAGCAGGCACAGTGTGTCATTATATAATGTCTGCTGTTGGAGAGCACAGGCTGTTTCATAGTGAAGCAGAGAGCTGACAGCTCCATGCTTCACTATGACATTCAGCTACTGGAATTTCGGAGGCCAGATAAATCGTTCTGGAGCCTGAATAAGGGGGACCATCTGATGCCCTCTTCAGAAGAGCAGGGTTGTCCGCCCTGCACAGTTGCACACCTACTAAGGCCAGCTACCCAGCTAATATACCAGGGTTCAGCCGGACAAAATCTCTGTCAGGCCAAATCCCGGTATAATTGCCAACAGGCAGAGGCGTAGCTAGAGGTTCAGCACGGGGGGGCGAAACATACTTAAGTGGGCCCTCCACTTATTGGCTTCCCAAACGCATGTTTCCAACTTCACAGGCACATACTACTAGTTGTGGTTATAATATTGTATTAGAAAGATGACTGTATAAACTGCTAGATCATCTATGCTGTTAAGTACAGTACAATAGACTTTTTACATACCCTAGTCTAAATACTCTACCACATAATGCAGTAAAATATAGGATTAATAGGAGTAAAAAAGGGGACTCCTATGTTAAAGGAAACCTGTCCCCAGTTTTTACATCACTAAACTAACAGTCCCCTGCCCCCATCAGACCTCAGATCAGCTTAATGTGCCCCCCATCAGACCTCAGATCAGCTTAATGTGCCCCCATCAGACCTCAGATCAGCTTAATGTGCCCCATCAGACCTCAGATCAGCGTATAGTGCCCCTATCAGACCTCAGATCAGCATAATTGTGCCCCATCAGACCTCAGATTCAGCGTATCGTGCCCCATCAGACCTCAGATAGCAGAATGTGCCCCCATCAGACCTCACATCAGCCCCCGTGCCCCCATCAGACCTCACATCAGCCTACTGTGCCCCATCAGACCTTAGATCAGCGTATTGTGCCCATCAGACCTCAGATCAGCGTATTGTGCCCCCATCAGACCTCAGATCAGCTTAATGTGCCCCGCATCAGACTCAGATCAGCGTATTGTGCCCCTATCAGACCTCAGATCAGCGTATTGTGCCCCATCAGACCTCAGATAAGCGTATTGTGCCCCATCAGACCTCAGATCAGCGTATCGTGCCCCATCAGACCTCAGATCAGCAGAATGTGCCCCATCAGACCTCACATCAGCCCACCGTGCCCCCATCAGACTCACATCAGCTACTGTGCCCCATCAGACCTTAGATCAGCGTATTGTGCCCCATCAGACCTCAGATCAGCGTTGACCCCTATCAGACCTCAGATCAGCGTATTGTGCCCATCAATCAGACCTCAGAGATCAATCAGCGTAATCAGGATGCCTCAGATCCCCACATCAGACTTGCACCTCATCAGCTAATGTGCCCCCATCAGACTCAGATCAGCCCATGTGCCCCATCAGACCTCTCACATCAGCCCTGCCCCATAGCAGACCTCCACATCAGTACTGCCCCCAGATCAGCGACTTTAGAGAATTCAGATAGCGTATTGTGCTGCCCATCAGACCCAGATCAGCAGAAATGTGCCCCCATCAGACCTCACATCAGCCCTACTGTGCCCCATCAGACCTCAAGATCAGAGTATTGTGCCCCATCAGAACAGTCAGAATCAGCGTATTGTGCCCCATCAGACCCTCAGATCAGCAGACATGTGCCCCCATCAGTCCTCACATCAGCCTAATGTGCCCCCATCAGACCCTCAGATAGCATATGTCCCCATCAGACCTCAGATCAGCAGAATGTGCCCCCATCAGTCCTCACATCACCCTACTGTGCCCCCATCAGACCTCAGATCAGCGTATTGTGCCTCCATCAGACCTCAGATCAGCGTATTGTGCCCCCATCAGACCTCAGATCAGCGTATTGTGGCCTCCATCAGACCTCAGATCAGCGTATTTTGCCCCCATCAGACCTCAGCTCAGCGTATTGTGCCTCCATCAGACGTCAGATCAGCGTATTGTGCCCCATCAGACCTCAGATCAGCAGAATGTGCCCCCATCAGACCTCAGATCAGCAGAATGTGCCCCCATCAAACCTCAGATCAGCGTATTGTGCCCCATCAGACCTCAGATCAGCGTATTCTGCCCCATCAGACCACAAATCAGCAGAATGTGCCCCCATCAGACCTCACATCAGCCTACTGTGCCCCCATCAGACCTCAGATCAGAGTATTGTGCCTCCATCAAACGTCAGATCAGCGTATTGTGCCCCATCAGACCTCAGATCAGCAGAATGTGCCCCCATCAGTCCTCACATCAGCCTAATGTGCCCCCATCAGACCTCAGATCAGCATATTGTACCCCCATCAGACCTCAGATCAGCAGAATGTGCCCCCATCAGTCCTCACATCACCCTACTGTGCCCCCATCAGACCTCAGATCAGCGTATTGTGCCTCCATCAGACCTCAGATCAGCGTATTGTGCCCCCATCAGACCTCAGCTCAGCGTATTGTGCCTCCATCAGACGTCAGATCAGCGTATTGTGCCCCATCAGACCTCAGATCAGCAGAATGTGCCCCCATCAGACCTCAGATCAGCGTATTCTGCCCCATCAGACCACAAATCAGCAGAATGTGCCCCCATCAGACCTCACATCAGCCTACTGTGCCCCCATCAGACCTCAGCTCAGCGTATTGTGCCTCCATCAGACGTCAGATCAGCGTATTGTGCCCCATCAGACCTCAGATCAGCAGAATGTGCCCCCATCAGACCTCAGATCATCAGAATGTGCCCCCATCAAACCTCAGATCAGCGTATTGTGCCCCATCAGACCTCAGATCAGCGTATTCTGCCCCATCAGACCACAAATCAGCAGAATGTGCCCCCTTCAGACCTCAGATCTGCGTATTGTGCCCCATCAGACCTCAGATCAGCGTATTGTGCCCCCATCAGACCTCAGATCAGCCCACCCAGCCACATAAGATTAAAATAAAAAAATGTTTCTGAAAGAAAGATGACTGTATAAACTGCTAGATCATATATGCTGTTAAGTACAGTACAATAGACTTTCTACATACCCTAGTCTAAATACTCTACCACATAATGCAGTAAAATATAGGATTAATAGGAGTAAAAAACAAGGGGACTCCTATGTTAAAGGAAACCTGTCCCCAGTTTTTACATCACTAAACTAACAGTCCCCTGCCCCCATCAGACCTCAGATCAGCTTAATGTGCCCCCATCAGACCTCAGATCAGCGTATTGTGCCCCATCAGACCTCAGATCAGCGTATTGTGCCCCCATCAGACCTCAGATCAGCGTATTGTGCCCCATCAGACCTCAGATCAGCGTATTGTGCCCCCATCAGACCTCAGATCAGCAGAATGTGCCCCCATCAGACCTCACATCAGCCCACCGTGCCCCCATCAGACCTCACATCAGCCTACTGTGCCCCCATCAGACCTTGGATCAGCGTATTGTGCCCCATCAGACCTCAGATCAGCGTATTGTGCCCCCATCAGACCTCAGATCAGCAGAATGTGCCCCCATCAGACCTCACATGAGCCTACTGTGCCCCATCAGACCTCAGATCAGTGTATTGTGCCCCCATCAGACCTCAGATCAGCAGAATGTGCCCCCATCAGTCCTCACATCAGCCTGTGCCCCCATCAGACCTCAGATCAGCATATTGTACCCCCATCAGACCTCAGATCAGCATATTGTGCCCTCATCAGACCTCAGCTCAGCGTATTGTGCCTCATCAGACGTCAGATCAGCGTATTCTGCCCCATCAGACCACAAATCAGCAGAATGTGCCCCCATCAGACCTCAGATCAGCCTACTGTGCCCCCATCAGACCTCAGATCAGCGTATTGTGCCCCATCAGACCTCAGATCAGCGTATTGTGCCCCCATCAGACCTCAGATCAGCTTAATGTGCCCCCATCAGACCTCAGATCAGCGTATTGTGCCCCTATCAGACCTCAGATCAGCGTATTGTGCCCCATCAGACCTCAGATCAGTGTATTGTGCCCCCATCAGACCTCAGATCAGCGTATTGTGCCCCATCAGACCTCAGATCAGCGTATCGTGCCCCCATCAGACCTCAGATCAGCAGAATGTGCCCCCATCAGACCTCACATCAGCCCACCGTGCCCCCATCAGACCTCACATCAGCCTACTGTGCCCCCATCAGACCTTAGATCAGCGTATTGTGCCCCATCAGACCTCAGATCAGCATGTTGTGCCCCCATCAGACATCAGATCAGCAGAATGTTCCCCCATCAGACCTCACATCAGCCTACTGTGCCCCATCAGACCTCAGATCAGTGTATTGTGCCCCCATCAGACCTCAGATCAGCAGAATGTGCCCCCATCAGTCCTCACATCAGCCTAATGTGCCCCCATCAGACCTCAGATCAGCATATTGTACCCCCATCAGACCTCAGATCAGCAGAATGTGCCCCCATCAGACCTCAGATCAGCAGAATGTGCCCCCATTAAACCTCAGATCAGCGTATTGTGCCCCATCAGACCTCAGATCAGCGTATTCTGCCCCATCAGACCTCAGATCAGCAGAATGTGCCCCCATCAAACCTCACATCAGCCTACTATGCCCCCATCAGACCTCAGATCAGCGTATTGTGCCCCCATCAGACCACAGATCAGCAGAATGTGCCCCATCAGACCTCACATCAGCCTACTATGCCCCCATCAGACCTCAGATCAGCGTATTGTGCCCCCATCAGACCACAGATCAGCAGAATGTGCCCCCATCAGTCCTCACATCAAGCCTACTGTGCCCCTATCAGACCTCAGATCAGCGTATTGTGCCCCATCAGACCTCAGATCAGCCCACCCAGCCACATAAGGTTAAAATAAAAAAACGTTTCTTACCTGTCCTGTGGCTGCCCTCCGTTCCGGCGCTCCACTGTCCTTCCCTGGCGGCGCGCACACTATGACCTCATGCAGCGTCAGGTCATAGTGCGCGCCAGCCAGGGAAGACAGTGGAGCGCCAGACCGGAGGGCAGCCTCAGGACAGGTAAGAAAGGTTTTTTATTTTAATCTTATGTGGCTGGGTGGGCTGATCTAAGGTCTGATGGGGGTCCCTAAATACAAGTGAGTGCTTCCATAATGGAAGCGCTCACTTGTATTCGCCTGATAGTTTAAGATCATCCTCCCCCCCCCCCCCCCCCCCGCGGGAGAGTTGTGCTACAGATATGAAAGAGGCTTTAGTAAAAGCATTCCAAAGTTATTACCACATAAATTGACATATCAGATTTATAAAAGGTGGCTAGGTTCATAGATTAAAATGTCACAGTCACGCTTGCAGTGTGACCTGGGTGGAACAAGGCTTAGCCCACAATACACATAAGGTTGGACAGGAAAAGCGGCAGCTTTCCCCACGTGGTAGAGCGCACGGGAGAAAGGCACAGACTGAAACATCCCTCGAAAAACGCCTCGCGCATGCGCAGTTCAGCATGCTGGCGGGGCGCGGGCTACGAGGCGGTTGCTGTTCCTGGCTCTAGTTCCCGCCCAACTTCGTCCGCCCCCTGACTGTGAAAGCGGCCGCGAAGCATTGTGGGAGCGGCTCAGGCGGTAAAATGGAGGATTTGTCAAACGAAGGTAAGTGGTGCTAAAGCCGCTGTTGTAATGTTTCTGAGGCGGACGGTGCTGGCTGCCTTCCTGCTCTGAGGTGCTAAGCTTTATGATGCGTTCGGCACGACTCCATGCCCCCCTATCGTACGCTGCCAGGGCCAGCTTGAGGCTGGGGGCGCGGCTCAGGAGAGAGACCCTGGTCTGCTGGAGGCCTGTCGCTTGTGTCCCTGCTGAGCTGCTCTGGAGGCAGTTAATTCTTCCTGCATCCCGTGTATTCCACCTGATAACCGCATGGATCCTGCCTCCATTATTTACAGGCAGAGCCATGTCCTAGACTTTCCATCTAGAACGCCTGATCTGTGGAGGAGAATGCCTGCCTGTATGGAGGGGTCATGGGGACTGGCACCAGGCCTCTCTGTCCTGGTGGTCGGTTATGGTGCTGTGCACCAGCATTTGGACTGGCCCTCCTCCCTATCTCTGTGTACATACCTGCCAGAGGCCTCTAATGCTACCTTCACACTTACATTGTTTTTACTGTTCCAGGTAAAGAAAGTGAAGGCAGTGATGTAAGCAAATGGTGCTGGCTGACCCCATGGACTGTAATGGGCTCTGTTGTGTCTTGTCTCTGACACATGCGGATGAAGCCTAAGCTGTTGCATAGTTGTCAGAAGTGACAAGAACTTTGCTTTGTGTTCTAGCACCTGGTCCCATGAATGAACTCTCTTGGCATATTGGGTCGTTCTGCTTCTATTTGTATTCAGAAACTCCACATAAAAACAGCATAAAAGTGATAAAAACTGCATGCATATCCACACTGTATTGTGATTTTTGAGCAGTTTAACAACCCTGTTAAACCCTTGTCATCCTCGTGACGTTTCACCTTAGCATGGTGGCTAGTCATGACCTCCAGCACTATTATGGTGTATGAATAAGTGACTGCATTTCAAGAAGGAAACCATGTATATATGTATTTTTTTTTTTTTTTTTTGGAACTAATATATTGATGGCCTATCCCTAGGATAGATCATTGATGGTCCGCTCCCTCCGATCAGCTGTTCTGGCTCTAGCACTGCATAGCCCTGGTCACTGTGAAGTGCTGGTTGCTGTTGGAGTGAATGGGAACAGTGGATGGAGCTATGTAGTGCCAGTGCTGGCTACAGCTGATCAGATACTGATGGCCAGAGGTCACAATAAGGCCTAAAGCAATCTTAATTTCCATGGCAGCAGGGGGCCTTACAAAGGTCTCAAGGCCTGCCATGCCTATATGCCTGCTAGAGTGTGCTGCAGGCATAGCCTAATGGACTGTCACTGTTGCAGATATGAGGTATACCGGTGAATTAAAAATGGTGTACCCTAGTAGAACTAAAAACTAACAAACTTTTTAACTTAACCTTTGATTATTAAAATAAATAAATCAACCATTTTTCTATAAACGGTAATTTTTTTTTATTTTGAGAAAAGTGGTTAAAAATAAAACACAACACCCAAACCGTAAGAATGAATACTCTTCCAGAACAACTATTTTTTGGTCACATCGCCTAACAAAAATCATAATATCAAGCAATACAAATTCATATGTACCCCCATGGTAGCTACACTGAAATGAATGGGTCCACATCTGTTCCGCAAAATTGTGAAACTGCTGCAGACTCAAATATATGGTTGTGCGAATGGGCCCCAATACTAAGAGGGCTGACTTTTTACACTGGCACATGATGGGCAAAAGATACTGCGGTGAGATGGCATATACATAGTTTATAAGGCCGAAAAAAAAAAGACATCTGTCCATCCAGTTCGGCCTGTTTTCCTACAAGTTGATCCAGAGGAAGGCAAAAAACCCCTGTGCGGTAGAAGCCAGTTTTCCCCACTTTAGGGAAAAAAAATTCCTTCTCGACTCCAATCGGGCAATCAGAATTACTCCCTGGATCAACGACCCCTCTCTAGTAACTATAACCTGTAATATTATTACCCTTCAGAAATACATCCAGGCCCTTCTTGAACTCTTTTAGTGAATTCACCATCACCACCTCCTCAGGTAGAGAGTTCCATAGTCTCACTGCTCTTACTGTAAAGAATCCTCTTCTATGTTTGTGTACAAACCTTCTTTCCTCCAGACGCAGAGGATGTCCCCTCGTCACAGTCCTCGGGATAAATAGATGATGGGAGAGATCTCTGTACTGACCCCTGATATATTTATACATGGTAATTAGATCTCCCCCAGTCGTCTTTTTTCTAAAGTGAATAACCCTAATTTTGATAATCTTTCTGGGTACTGTAGTCCACCCATTCCAGTTATTACTTTAGTTGCCCTCCTCTGAACCCTCTCCAGCTCTGCTATGTCTGCCTTGTTCACAGGAGCCCAGAACTGTACACAGTATTCCATGTGAGGTCTGACTAGTGATTTGTAAAGTGGCAGGACTATGTTCTCATCACGGGCATCTATGCCTCTTTTGATGCAACCCATTATCTTATTGGCCTTGGCAGCAGCTGTCTGACACTGGTTTCTGCAGCTTAGTTTGCTGTTCACTAAAATTCCTAGGTCCTTTTCCATGTCAGAGTTACCCAATGCTTTACCATTTAGTATGTACTGGTGACTTGCATTATTCCTTCCCATATGCATAACTTTACATTTGTCAGTGTTAAACCTCATCTGCCACTTTTCTGACCAAGCCTCCAGTCTATATATCACAGGAATAATCCTACTCAAATATATATAGTAAAATATAACTTTTAATAATGAATGTTAAGATCACAATCCAAAATATACAAAGCCCTACCTGCAAATGGGACCGGGACACATTAATTAGTCGATGTATCAAGATTTTAGCAGTATTTGTTTTATTTGTCATCCTATATACATCATTGTTTCTATTTTTGTAGCGGAACGGGCATTTTATGGATGCCACATACTTGATATATAAGTGGTAGTCTAGGATAGCGCTTGAGGTTGAAGGTGGTACCCTGGTTTCCTCACGCTACTTCTGCCGACATCACTTGGTGTCATATCTATGGCTGTACATTATGTTTTCTTTTTCTTTTGGCCATTCTTGAGTGAATGTGGTGTGGCTCACATAGGAATAGGTTGGTGATGGTCTTACTTTATTAGGGCCCTATTAGGGACATTAGGAGGCACGAGATACGGGATCGCCCCTATCGGGGCGGCTATTCCGTTTGCAGGTAGGGCTTTGTATATCAGGGTGAGTGTGAGGGTGACTTCTTCTGATCTACCTGACGCCACCCAATACCCTACCTACTACGGATTGAAGATCGGTGCTACAGTAGTCCTCACTGTTTTTTGGTTTTGTTTTGGCTGATGCCTATTTTTGGATTGTGATCTTAACATTCATTATTAAAAGTTATATTTTACTATATATATTTGAGTAGGATTATTCCTGTGATATATTTTTGAACTAGATCCGCCTCATTCATTATCGGGACCTGCTGGTGCTCAACTGACCAGCCCCTGTGATTTATCAAGCCTCCAGTCTATCCAGATCCATCTGTAGCAGTGTACTGTCCTCTTGTGTTAATTACTTTACACAGTTTAGTGTCATCTGCAAAAATTTATATTTTACTGTGCAAGCCTTCTACAAGATCATTAATAAATATATTGAAGAGAATAGGCCCCAATACTGACCCCTGTGGTACCCCACTAGTGACGGTGACCCAATCTGAATATGTGCCGTTAATAACCACCCTCTGTTTTCTATCACTGAGCCAGTTACTTACCCACATACAGACATTTTCTCCCAGGCCAAGCATTCTCATTTTCTATACTAACCTTTTATGTGGTACCGTGTCAAATGCTTTGGAGAAGTCCAGATATACGACATCCATTGAGTCGCCGCGGTCCAGTCTAGAACTTACCTCCTCATAGAAACTGATTAAATTGATTTGACATGACCGATCCCTCATGAAGCCATGCTGATATGGAGTTATTTGCTTATTTTCATTGAGGTACTCCAAGATAGCATCTCTTAGAAAACCCTCAAACAGTTTACCCACAACAGATGTTAAACTTACCGGCCTATAGTTCCCAGGCTCTGTTTTTGGACCCTGTTTGAATATTGGCACCACATTTGCTATGCGCCAATCATGTGGAACACTCCCTGTCAGTATAGAGTCCTTAAATATCAGAAATAAGGGTCTGGCGATGACATTACTTAATTCTATTAGGATACGGGAGTGTATGCCATCCGGTCCTGGCGATTTGTCTATTTTAATCTTTTTAAGACGCAGCTCTACTTCTTCCTGGGTCAGACAGGGCACTTTTAAAGGGGAATTTACTTTTATACGCTGCATTTCATCTGACAGTTTATTCTCCTCAGTGAATACAGTGGAGAAAAAGATATTTAGTAGCTTTGCTTTCTCCTCATCGCTCTCTGCAACTCCCCCCTCATTACTCTGTAAGGGGCCGACACCTTCAGGTTTATACTTTTTACCATTTATATAATTAAAGAACATTTTAGGGTTAGTTTTACTCTCTTTGGCGATTAATCTCTCGGTCTCTAGTTTGGCTGTTTTTATTTGTCTTTTACATATTCTATTTTTTCCTTATAGTTTTTCAATGCTTCCTCGCTCCCCTCCTGTTTTAGTGATTTAAATGCTTTCTGTTTGTCATTTATTGCTTTCTTTATGGCTCTATTTATCCACATTGGTTTTTTTCTTGTTCCTTAACCTTTTATTCCCATAAGGTATGTACCTCTCACAATTAGATATTAGGTTGATTTTAAAAATATCACATTTTGTGGCTGTATTTCTATTTTGAGGACTTTGTCCCAGTTAGTTAGGTCTATGGCCTCTCTTAGTTGGCTAAATTTAGCTTTTTTGAAGTTTGGTATTTTTGTTCCTCCCTGAAGAAAAGTTCTTTTGAATTGGAAGGTTATTATGTTATGGTCACTATTTCCTAGGAGTCCCCCAACCTGCACATCTGTTATTCTGTCAGGTCTATTGGTTAATACTAAATCCAGTATGGCCGTCCCTCTAGTCGGGTCCTGAACCAGTTGGGAAAGGTAATTGTCTTTGGTTATTTCCAAGAACCTGTTTCCTTTATGATATGTACAGGTTTCAGTTTCCCAGTCTATATCTGGGTAGTTGAAGTCCCCCATAATAACGACCTCATTATGATTTGCCACCTCGTCTATTTCGTTTAGAAGTAGATTTTCTGTGGGCTCTGGTATACTAGGGGGTTTATAATAAAGTCCTATTAGTATTTTATTATTGTTTTTGGCTCCATTTATTTCTACCCACAGTGACTCCACATCTTCATGTCCCTCACTTATATCTTCCCGCAGTGTGGGCTTTAGACAGGACTTTACATAAAGGCAGACCCCTCCCCCTCTCCGGTTTTGGCGATCCTTTCTAAATAGACTGTAACCCTGTACATTAACTGTCCAGTCATAGGTATCATCCAGCCATGTCTCAGTTACTCCCACTATGTCATAGTCCTCCTCACACATCACTAATTCGAGTTCACCAGTTTTATTAGTCAGGCTTCTGGCATTAGTGTACATACAATTAAGAGGTTGATGTATATTTTTTTCCCCTTATCCTGTCCTTCTGAACTGTTCTAGTTGCTCCTTCCATTCCTCCCCCAGTTTCATTTCCTTGCCCCAGGTCTCTATCTGCACTATCTTCCCCATCTATAATGTAGTTACCCTCCCCCCCAGTCCCTAGTTTAAACACTCTTAGAGCCTTCTAGCCATCTTCTCCCCCAAAACAGCTGCCCCTTCCCCATTGAGGTGCAGCCCATCCCTACAGTAGAGCCTGTAGCTGACAAAGAAGTCGGCCCAGTTCTCCAAGAACTGTGGAAAAATTGCAGTTTACACTATGTACCATCTGCTGTGCATTAATTTTTGCGAAACACCCGTGGGGTCAGAATGCGCACTTCACCACTTGGTAAATGCTGTGAGGGTGTGGTTTTTAAAATGGGGGAACTTTTTTTTTTTTTTTCTCTCAGAACCTCTGCATTTGTCGCCAATTCTGTATAAAATACCAAACGCAAATGCCCATGGTGCTCTTTCTCTTATGAACCCTGCAGTTTATGACCACATAGGTGGCATTATAGCACTTGGGAAAAATGATGTAACACAATTTGGAATGCTTTTTCTCCCGTTACTACTAAATCAGTTTGGAACGTTACCTGAAAATGTAAAATATTGCTTCTAAAATTCTAAGCCTTCTGACATCCTAAAGAAATAAACTGACATTTAGAAAATGATGCCGACATAAAGTAGACATATGGTGAATGTTAAGTAATAACTATTTTATGAGGTATCACTATCTGTCTTAAAAGCAGAGAAAATTAAATTTACAAAAAAACTAATCCCCTCCCCTTCTCCCTTTGTTACATCGTACACCATATGGGATAAATATATTTTAATATTTGAAGTATATTTTAATTATACTGTCATTTTGAGACGCAGTGATTCTGAAGACAGGCTTTGGATCCTTCAGAGGGCCTGAGGCGGCCATAGAAACCAAACGGCTTCTTCGATGTTGGAGTGAGAGAAAGCTGTTGGGGCCCCTGGAGTGCAGTTCACGCAGCTTTTTTTTGGCCATTTATTTTTCTTTTGCGTGGTATTGTGACAACCCTAGCCAGGCCTTTCACCCCCAGGCACGACAGGAAAGGTTAAAGATCCAGAGAAAAGACTACGGAATCGGCAGCGACACAACCGGGAAAGCCCAGATAAGGTTATTTCTTTTGAATCTATCTTTATTGAAGTCATTTCTTTACAGGTTTAAAAAAAAAAAAAAATAACAATTAAAAAATCAGTCAAGATAAATTCAATAGATTCAAGGTATCTGAACTTACCTGGTTGTGCTAGTGCCGTTCCCGCATTCTCCTCTTCTCTGGCTATACCGGATATTGTATACTCCTCTGCTAGAACAGACTTCCAGAGGGTAGGTTCCCATCTGTGCCAACCACTAACGTTACACTTCAGGTTTTTATCAGGATTAGGCTACTTTCACACGAATGTTGTGTTTTGCGGTCCACAAAAAAAAAAAAAAAGGATGACGTCCATATGGCATCCGTTTTTTTTCGCGGATCCATTGTAACAATGCCTATCCTTGTCTGCAAAATGGACAAGAATAGCACATGTTCTATTATTTATTTATTTATTTTTTGCGAGCTACGGAACGGACATACGGATGCGGACGGCACACAGTGTGCTGTCAGTATTTTTTGCGGACCCGTAGAAACGAATGGGTCCGCATTTTATAAGCAAAAAATGCGGATCGGAGCCCGCAAAATATACTGTCGTGTGAAAGAAGCCTTACTGATGCATTTTTCAAAGCCATGACCAGGAGTGGAATGCAAAAGGATCATTAAGGGCTTCGCACTACGTTATTTGTATTGATAGTCAATGGAGTCGAACCGGGACACGGCAGTCGCACAAAAATCCATCCACGTTGGATTTTTGTGCCACTTGCGTTGCACCATGTCACAGTGCGACTCCATTGACTAAGTCACTGTGTAGCCTTACACCCCTAGAGACAGAAAGTAGGCCTCCACTCTTGGGTTATAAGAGGGCGGAAGCCCTCATAACGTCATCAGCATCCATTTAATTTGATACAGAATTCATTTAGCACAGCTGTCTATAGACGTAAGATGTTTCTGCAGACCATTGGCAAATCCATCTAAAGGTGCCCAACGTTAACGCAAAGTCAGCTAAACATCGCCACAGGACTGTGTGAGTACCTTATGTATATGGGGGGATTGAGAATGTTGGATTTCAGCATCTCTCTCCATGTACTGACACAGTTAGAGGTAGGTGGAGCGTCCTTAAAAATGATTTTAGGGATTTAGGGCATAAGCTTAGGGCAAGGACCTCAAAGTTAATGTTTTCCGAAATACTGCCTGTACCACGAGCCACACAAGAAAGGCAGCGGGAGATTAGGGAGGTAAACAAGTGGCTCAAGAACTGGTGTAGGAAGGAGGGATTTGGGTTCTTGGAGAATTGGGCCAACTTCTCTGTCGGCTACAGGCTCTACTGTAGGGATGGGCTGCACCTCGTTGGGGTAGGCGTAGCTGTTTTGGGGGAGAAGATGGCTAGAAGACTGGAGGAGTGTTTAAACTAGGGACTGGGGGGGAGGGTAACTACATTATAGATGGGGAAGATAGTGCAGATAGAGACCTGGGGCAAGGTAATGGAACTGGGGGAGGAATGGAAGGAGGGACTAGAACAGTTCAGAAGGAAAGGTGTAGGGGAAAAATTATACATCAACCTCTTAATTGTATGTACACTAATGCTAGAAGCCTGACTAATAAAACTGGTGAACTGGAATTAGTGATGTGTGAGGAGGACTATGACATAGTGGGAGTAACTGAGACATGGCTGGATGATACCTATGACTGGGCAGTTAATGTACAGGGTTACAGTCTGTTTAGAAAGGATCGCCAAAACCGGAGAGGGGGAGGGGTCTGCCTTTATGTAAAGTCCTGTCTAAAGCCCACACTGCGGGAAGATATAAGTGAGGGACATGAAGATGTGGAGTCACTGTGGGTAGAAATACATGGAGCCAAAAACAATAATAAAATACTACTGTAATAGGGGTTTATTATAAACCACCCAATATACCAGAGTCCACAGAAAATCTACTTCTAAATGAAATAGACGAGGTGGCAAATCATAATGAGGTCGTTATTATGGGGGACTTCAACTACCCAGATATAGACTGGGAAACTGAAACCTGTATATCTCATAAAGGAAACAGGTTCATGGAAATAAAGATTACCTTTCCCAACTTGTTCAGGACCGGACTAGAGGGACGGCCATACTGGACTTAGTATTAACCAATAGACCTGACAGAACAACAGATGTGCAGGTCGGGGGACACCTGGGAAATAGTGACCATAATATAATAACTTTCCAACTGTCATGCAAAAGAGCATTTCTTCAGGGAGGAACAAAAATACCAAACTTCAAAAAAGCAAAATTCAGCGAACTTAGAGGCCTAACTAACTGGGACAAAGTCCTTAAAAATAAAAATACAGCTTCAAAATGGGATATTTTTAAAAGCATCCTAATATCTAATTGTGAGAGGTACATACCTTATAGGAATAAAAGGTTAAGGAACAAGAAAAAACCAATGTGGATAAATAGAGCTGTAAAGAAAGCAATAAATGACAAACAGCATTTAAATCACTAAAACAGGAGGAGAGCGAGGAAGCATTGAAAAACTATAAGGAAAAAAAGTAGAATATGTAAAAGACAAATAACAGCATCCAAACTAGAGACCGAGAGATTAATCGCCAAAGAGAGTAAAACTAACCCTAAAATGTTCTTCAATTATATAAATGGTAAAAAGCATAAACCTGAAGGTGTCGGCCCCTTACAGCGTAATGAGGGGGGAGTTGCAGAGAGCGATGAGGAGAAAGCAAATCTACTAAATATCTTTTTCTCCACTGTATTCACTGAGGAGAATAAACTGTCAGATGAAATGCAGAGTATAAAAGTAAATTCCCCTTTAAAAGTGTCCTCTCTGACCCAGGAAGAGGTACAGCAACGTCTTAAAAATATTAAAATAGACAAATCACCAGGACCGGATGGCATACACCCCCGTATCCTAAGAGAATTAAGTAATGTAATCGACAGACCCTTATTTCTGATATTTAAGGACTCTATACTGACAGGGAGTGTTCCACAGGATTGGCACATGGCAAATGTGCTGCCAATATTCAAAAAGGGTCCAATAACAGAGCCTGGGAACTATAGGCCGGTAAGTTTAACATCTGTCGTGCGTAAACTGTTTGAAGATTTTCTAAGAGATGTTATCTTGGAGTACCTCAATGAAAATAAGCAAATTACTCCATATCAGCATGGCTTCATGAGGGATCAGTCATGTCAAACCAATTTAATCAGTTTCTATGAGGAGGTAAGGTCTAGACTGAACCGCGGCAAATCAATGGATGTCGTATATCTGGACTTCTCCAAAGCATTTGACACGGTACCACATAAAAGGTTAGTATATAAGATGAGAATGCTTGGCCTGGGAGAAAATGTCTGTATGTGGGTAAGTAACAGGCTCAATGATAGAAAACAGAGGGTGGTTATTAATGGTACAGACTCAGATTGGGTCACTGTCACTAGTGGGGTACCACAGGGGTCTGTATTGGGTCCTATTCTCTTCAATATATTTATTAATGATCTTGTAGAAGGCTTGCACAGTAAAATATCAATTTTTGCAGATGACACCAAACTGTGTAAAGTAATTAACACAGAAGAGGACAGTACACTGCTACAGATGGATCTGGATAGACTGGAGGCTTGGTCAGAAAAGTGGCAGATGAGGTTTAACACTGACAAATGTAAGGTTATGCATATGGGAAGGAATAATGCAAGTCACCAGTACATACTGAATGGTAAAACATTGGGTAACTCTGACATGGAAAAGGACCTAGGAATTTTAGTGAACAGCAAACTAAGCTGCAGAAACCAGTGCCAGACAGCTGCTGCCAAGGCCAATAAGATAATGGGTTGCTTCAAAAGAGGCATAGATGCCCGTGATGAGAACATAGTCCTGTCACTTTACACATCACTAGTCAGACCATACATGGAGAACTGTGTACAGTTCTGGGCTCCTGTGAACAAGGCAGACATAGCAGAGCTGGAGAGGGTTCAGAGGAGGGCAACTAAAGTAATAACTGGAATGGGTGGACTACAGTACCCAGAAAGATTATCAAAATTAGGGTTATTCACTTTAGAAAAAAGACGACTGAGGGGAGATCAAATAACTATGTATAAATATATCAGAGGTCAGTACAGAGATCTCTCCCATCATCTATTTATCCCCAGGACTGTGACGAGGCGACATCCTCTGCGTCTGGAGGAAAGAAGGTTTGTACACAAACATAGAAGAGGATTCTTTACAGTAAGAGCAGTGAGACTATGGAACTAGTGATGGTAAGTTCACTAAAAGAGTTCAAAAGAGGCCTGGATGTATTTCTGGAGTGTAATAATATTACAGGTTATAGTTACTAGAGATAGGTTGTTGATCCAGGGAGTTAATTCTGATTGCCTGATTGGAGTCGGGAAGGAATTTTTTTCCCCTAAAGAAGTGAAAATTGGCTTCTACCTCACAGGGGTTTTTTGCCTTCCTCTGGATCAACTTGCAGGATATCAGGCCGAACTGGATGGACAGATGTCTTTTTTTCGGCCTTATAAACTATGTTACTACTGTATTTGCTTTGTATACAGCAGTTCGTTCATTCGTGACTTGACTGTAGTTTATGATGCTTTGTGGTTTGATTTTTGTTGCTGAAGTCAAATTGAGTTTATCCCTTTCCTCCCTTCAGAAAAGCCAGCCATAGCACCTCCCGTGTTTGTGTTTCAAAAAGAAAAAGGCCAGAAGGTAAGTGACATAAAAGCTCCTTACGGGTTTGGTGTCAGCCATTCACTTTCATTGATTTGACTTTATATGTCCCCTAATGGGAAATGGGCACACAGTCGTTTGATTACATAATACACTGCACTACTTATGCTGTGCAGTGATTATGTTGGCTGCTAATAGGCTACTGCACACGCCAGACTTGAATTGGACGTTTTTTTTTTTTTTAAACAATGGAACTCCATGATGACAAATGCCACAATATGACATCTGTCTGAGGCATCCATTAATGCATACGTTTTTTGTGTACTTTAAACATGTGGCAAAAACGTGAAGTGAACCCAGCGTAAGGGGCTAGATATTGCTGTTGCATTCTTAGTGTGTGCCCCTGACATTCTTTTAGAACCCTTTGGGTAGTTGCTGTGAGAAGTGAATCGAAAGACCATTGGGGGCACCATAATAAGTATGTAAAGGCAATATATAAACTCCAGCATATTTAAGGGCTTCCAATTGGAGAGTTATGTTTTGTGTGATCTCACTAATTGGAGTTGGTCGGTGACGTAGTCCATCATTTGACAAATTGTACAGCTTGTGAGCTCCAGATGTATGATGGGTTAGAGACCTATACTGCAACTGGTCACAACATTCAAACCAGTGATCGGTTTTATATTATGCAACATGCTTTCTGAGCAACATTTTTGCTGAATCTCCCCGCTAGCTTGTCACGTATTTCTGATTCTGGGAAATAATTGCCCATTTTCTTTTTTTTTTTTTTTTTTTGTCTAGCTCATTTATTAATTAAACTTGCTGTGACTGCTGCAGTGCATTTTCTTGTGGACAAAAATGTAGCTTTAACAGGTAGGACAGGTTTCAGATATGCAGTGATATTCAGGGAAGATGCTTAAAGGGAGTCTGTCACCTCATTTTCACCTATATAACAGCACTGCCCCACAGAAGATTGCATACACATCTCAGACATACCTGTGTGCACTGTGTGTCTGTATTACATGTCCAGAAAAAGCACTTTTATTCTCCAGGAAAACAGCTCCCAAGTGCACAGCTGAAAGTGAAACTAAAAACAGCTTTCTCTCCTGACTCAATTTCTAACAGCCATAGCTTCTGATATACTGGATATAATACTGTGATTTTGTTATCATTTGAAAGCTTGGAATGCTTGGTCTGCTACCAATCCCAAGATATGAGCAGCTAAAGCTGCCCTCCCCCCTCCAGTCTGGTTTGCAGCAGCAGCAGCAGAGCCGGGCACTTGGGAGCTGTTTTCCTGCAGAATAAAAGTGCTTTCCCTGGACATGTAATACAGACACAAAGTGCACACAGGTATGTGTCTGCAATCGTCTGTGGGGCAGTGCTCTTAGTTATATAGGTGAAAATAAGGTTACATACTCCCTTTAATATCTGGAAAGAAACTGATGAATTGAAGACTACAACTGTAAGTGATTGGTTTCACTATAGACAGGCTTTGAGTGTCAAAGGCTTTTATTTTTTTAAGAAACAAAACAAAAACCATACAAACTTTGTATTGCCATAATTGCACTGACCTGCAGAATAAGCTTGTCTTAGCGACAGTGAACACCTCAAAAATAAAACTGGAAAATTAATAGTTGAATTGTGGCTTATTTTTTAATTTCTCTTGACAAAAAAATTTTCTCCATCTGTCAATGCATGAAAAATAAGCACTTAGGCTATATGAACAGAAAAGTAAGAAAGTTGTTGCTCCTGGAAGGTAAGGAAAAGAAAAATGCAAAAAAAAAAATTAGGCTATGTACACCTTTGGGGGCAGTGTGTTTTTTTTTTTTTTTTTTTTTTTTATAATCGGGGCTCCAGATGGCGACCAAAATGGTCGCCAATGAGACTCATTGTTTGCAAATGGCAACAAGAGTTTTTAGTCTTGTCGCCATTTGCGCCTAGATCCGGCATTCAGTGATACCGATATCAGAGAACATGGAGTGTTGTCAGCATGTCAGCACGCTCCATGTTACCTCAGCAGCACATGGGAGAAGGAAGCTCCTGCGCCACCAGTGAGAGGGGCGGACAAGGGGAGGCGGAGGGCGCATTGCGCCACCAATGAGAGGGGCAGAGGAGGGAAGGCGCACTGTGCACCAATGAAGTTAACTATGTTTAATAAACGTACAGGAGCGGGTGCCGACGCGAAATCGCATAGCCGGCACCATACCTGTATTATAGGGAGCTTCCATACGCCGCAGTTGAGGGGTTAATTGCCGCGGATTGAACGCCCTAATATTGAGGCTGGGTATGTTATACCGCTGCCTCCTATACTTGATTTAATGTGCTTTATATTCATTGGTGGCGCAGTGTGCACTATCCTCCAGCCCCCTCCTCCCCCAGTTATTAGTCTCATTGGTGATGCAGTAGCCACAGGCGACCCCATCCCCCCCTTCATTGGTGGCAGTGGTAGATCCGCGATTACACTGCTGGGTCTCCGATCGGTTACCATGGCAACCAGGACACTACTGAAGTCCTGGCTGCCATGGTAAGCTCCCTGCTGCTGGGAGTGTAAAGTCCTATTCACCCTGATAGATCTCTATTAGGCCCCATTCACACGACCATATGTATTCCGTGATCCATATAAAAACGGAACGGAAGACATACGGAAAGTCTTCCATAGTGTTCCGCAATTTTGCGGACCCATTGACTTTAATGGGGCTACGGACGTGATTTTGCGGCCAAGTATAGGACACGTTTTATTTTTTTTGCGGGGGAACTTCCGTGAGATAAGGGATGCGGAATGCACACTGTGTGCATTCCGCATTTTTTTCTCCTATGGAAAAATGAATGGGTCCGTATTGTTCCGCATCTTATCCGCAAAAATGCGGATAAGATGCGGAAATGTACATACGGTCGTGTGAATGGGGCCTAAGGGTGAAAAGGACAAGATTTCTAGCCTAAGTAAAAAAACAAACAAAAAAACCACCAATATATTAAATTTAATTTTGCGTAATAGATGCGGCCGCATTCACTTCAATGCGAACTTGCCGTGGCTGCGCAAGAAGTTACAGAACATGTCCTATTCTTGTCCGCAACAGCGGACAAGAGTAGGCATTTTGAATGGGGTGCCCGGCCGCGTGTTCCGCAAATTGTGGAACACGCCGGCTGGCATCCGTGGTATTGCGGAGCGGATACGCAATACTATGGCCGTCTGAAAGGCCCCTTAAAGGGAACCTGTCATCAACTTTATGGTGACCTCACTGAGGGCAGCATAAAATAGTGACAGAAATGCTTATTTCAGCGGTGTGTCACACATCAGCTAAAAGTAAGTGGTTGCTGAGAACCAGCATCAAAATCACTGCAGCCCAGGCCCTGAAAAGAGTCAACTCTACCTGAGAAGAGTCATGGTTATTCCTAATCTCCTGCTCTTTGCCCACCTGATGAAGATTGGTAGTTCTCTCCTAGAGAGAAAGGGAGAAAATTAGGTAGAAGACTGTCGATCATCAGCAGGAGGGCGGGGAGAGCAAGAATTCATGAATAACAATGACTCTTCTCATGAAGATTTTACTTTTTTTTTTTTTTTTTTTTTTTCCCAGGCCTAGTCTGCAATGTTTGTGATGTTGGTTCTTGGCAACCACTTACTTTTAACTTATAAATGACAGACCGCTGAAATCAACTCACCTGTCTTTACTGTATTCTGACATTAGTGTGGGCAGCATTAAGTTGATGACGGGTTCCTTTTAATCACCCCCTTTCCCAATTTTACATATAAAATATACTAACAATAAATAAACATTTTACATATCGCCATATCCGAAAAGTCCAAACTATTAAAATATAAAAAAATCTCCTATGTGGTGAACATGTAACAGAAAAAAACAAAACAAAAAAACAATTTGCCATTTTTTTTAGTCACCTTGTCCTCCCCAAAAATAAGATAGGACTGTTCTATTATGGGCCAGACTTTCCATCTTCTCCTCCAAATCTTTTTTTAATTATAATTATATGTATTTGAATTTGGCTCCTAAATTTTTCAGTTCAGGAGCCAATGGTTCCTAGCGCTTTTTTTTTTTTTTTTTAGTCTGGAGCACTAATTATTGCATCGTAATTATTTTGAGCTAGAAATCACTTTTTCAATTGGTCTTTATTATAAATATGGAATGCTTTTTTTGTGTACATAGCTGAGATATGTACATGTCCACAGCTATGTGTGGATTTTTTTGTCTTTTCCGTCATTTGGGGAGCAGACGGGCTCCTTATCTCTGACATTATAAACACTCATTATAGCTCAGTTCTTATCTTGCTGATAAGAATGTGACTTAAAGAGGACCTTTCATGCATTTTTTTTTTTTACAGTAGTTACATACCATAACTCGTAGGGTACCCCCCACTGATGCTGCCACCCGTGACCGTTCTTCAAAATAGCGCTCCTGCGCCCTGCTGCGGCCCCCTGTATTTTTCACGCTCAGTATGTTAATCCTGATCATCGGTACAGGGAGGAGGAGACGCCCGAGTTTCTCAATGGGCGCCTCCTTCTCCCTGGCTGTGCCGCGATCCAATCACATCGGAGAGCGTCACAGCCAGGGAGAAGGAGACGCCCATTGAGAAACCCGGGCGTCTCCTCCTCCCTGTACCGATGATCAGGATTAACATACTGAGCGCGAAAAATACAGGGGGCCGCAGCAGGGCGCATGAGAGCTATTTTGAAGAACGGTCACGGGTGGCAGCATCAGTGGGGGGTACCCTAAAATGCATGAAAGGTCCTCTTTAAATAAGTGTTTGACCTCTTAGTACTTTAGAGATAAGTGTTATTAGACAAAGTGAAAGTACCAGTTACACAGAAAAACAGTTAACTCTTTGTGACAGAGTGGCCAATGAAAATATGATTTTTAGTCAAAAATTAGCAATGTGCAATCCTAAACAAACATTGCCTTCGAAGGTGTACATAGCCTTTAAGTGGTTAAAAAGAACCTGTCCCTCTGAGCATGCAGCATGTTATGGTACAGGTTGAACAAAGTAGATCGCTCACTCCACTTCTGAGCATGGAGTGAACAGGAAAATTAATGGATATATTACAAGTTCTACAAGATACAATGGCCTCAGGATACAATATTTTCAACATACATTGGTCTGACCCATCATAAGTTGAAACTAGACTCCACATACAATGCCTCAGACTGAGATCCAACCAATCAAGGCCACTTCTCTGGTAAAAGATGTATTACTTGCTAGAAAGCAGTTATTCCTGACTGTTATATGTAAGGACTTGTTGTATCTCTTAGTTATCTGCTTATTTTTCTAAAATCTTCAGTTTCTCTTATCTTTGTTAATATTTTGGAGCTTTGGAACCGATTACTCAACTTACAATGGTTGTCTTGGAACTAATTAATATTGTAACTTGAGAGACCACTGTATTGTATATTCCCTAAAAACTGTTCCCCCAACTTTTATTGAAATTTTGCTTTAGATACAACACATCTTGGCCTCTGACAGATTTAGGAAGGGTATCCCTTTTTAAGGATTCTTGAATAATACTTTGGTCAGAAGTATTTCATTACAGCATCGTTCAGTTTCCTATCGTTATTGGGACCTCAGTGCCTTTGCAGTGCCACATATAAATATACTGTGGACTGGAGCAACTATGAACCTTCTATGAGCACTTACCAGAAAATCACTATTCCTGGAGAACCTCTTTAGTAGAACCGCTGAGAAATGCCTTCAGCCCCAATTGATATCAAAATACACATACTGAGCATGTGTGGCCATCTCGGTGAAATAATAATAATAAAAACAGCGTGTGGTGCTATAAAGATTTTATTGAATAACTCACTGTACTACATTTTAATAGTGTTCAGTTAGAAAAGAATTCAGAAGCAAACTGAAAACTGTAGAATATTCTTGTACAGTTGACATTTATAAAGTTTACGAAGCAAACCAATAAACCTTCCCTTAAAGGGAACCTGTCATCAACTTTATGCTGCCCTCACTGAGGGCAGTATAAAGTAGTGACAGAAATACTGATTTCAGCGGTGTGTCACTCATGAGCTAAATGTAAGTGGTTGCCGAGAACCAGCATCATAATCATTGCAGCACAGGCCTTGAAAAGAGTCAAATCTACCTGAGAAGAGTCATGGTTATTCCTAATTTCCTGCTGATGATTGGCAGTTCTCTCCTAGAGAGAAAGAGAGAAAACTAAGTAGAAGACTGTCAATCAGCAGGTGGGCGGGGAGAGCAGGAATTCATGACTCTTCTCATGAAGATTTGACTCTTTTTCCAGGCCTAGTCTGCAATGTTTGTGATGTTGGTTCTCGGCAACCACTTACTTTTAACTTAAATGACAGACCGCTGAAATCAACTCACCTGTCTCTATTTTATTCTGCCGTTAGTATGGGTAGCATAAAGGTGATGACAGGTTCCCTTTAAGATCAACAAGGGTCTATGAACCAACACTTGTTCCCCTTGCATGAGTTGTAAAGGCGGCTCTGTCGCGGTACTCCTGACTAATCCAAGGTCTGTTCAGAAGATATGTAGTTTCTGGGACCGTGTGTGGTTCATGTAGAATTCTCAGAGGAATCTAATAGCATGTGGCTTATCAGGATCATAGCCCTAACATGACAGGCCTGTGTAATACTGCCGCCGATTATGAGTATCAGCAAGGCTTCATGAGGGATCGGTCATGTCAAACCAATTTAATCAGTTTCTAGACTTGGGACGTTCTAGACTTGACAGCAGCGAATCAATGGATGTCGTATATTTGGACTTCTCCAAAGCATTTGACACGGTACCACATAAAAGGTTAGTATATAAATGAGAATGCTTGGCCTGGGAGAAAATGTCTGTATGTGGGTAAGTAACTGGCTCAGTGATAGAAAACAGAGGGTCGTTATTAACGGTACATACTTAGATTGGGTCACTGTCACTAGTGGGGTACCACAGGGGTCAGTATTGGGCCCTATTCTCTTCAATATATTAATGATCTTGTAGAAGGCTTTCACAGTAAAATATCAATTTTTTGCAGATGACACCAAACTGTGTAAAGTAATTAACACAGAAGAGGACAGTACACTGCTACAGATGGATCTGGATAGACTGGAGGCTTGGGCAGAGAAGTGGCAGATGAGGTTTAACACTGACAAATGTAAGGTTATGCACATGGGTAAAGGAATAATGCAAGTCACCAGTACATACTAAATGGTTAAAATATTGGGTACCTGACAGGAAAGGACCTAGGAATTTTAGTGAACAGCAAACTAAGCTGTAGAAACCAGTGTCAGACAGCTGCTGCCAAGGCCAATAAGATAAGGTTTGCATCAAAAGAGGCATAGATGCCCGTGATGAGAACATAGTCCCTGCCACTTTACAAATCACTAGTCAGACCACACATGGAGTACTGTGTACAGTTCTGGCTCCTGTTGAACAAGGCAGACATAGCAGAGCTGGAGAGGGTTCAGAGGAGGGCAACTAAGTAATAACTGGAATGGGTGGACTACAGTACCCAAATAGATTCAAAATTAGGGTTATTCACCTTAGAAAAAAGACGACTGAGAGGAGATTTTAATAACTATTGTATAAATATATCAGAGGTCAGTAACAGAGATCTCTCCATCATCTATTTATCCCCAGGACTGTGACTGTGGACGAGGGGCCATCCTCTGCATCTGGAGGAAAGAAGGTTTGTACACAAACATAGAAGAGGATTCTTTACAGTAAGAGCAGTGAGACTATGGAACTCTCTGCCTGAGGAGGTGGTGATGGTAAGTTCACTAAAAGAGTTCAGGAGGGGCCTGGATGTATTTCTGGAGTGTAAGGCCCCATTCACACGACCGTATGTACATTTCCGCATCTTATCCGCATTTGTGCGGATAAGATGCGGAACCATACGGACACATTCATTTTTCCATAGGAGAAAAAAATGCGGAATGCACACAGTGTGCATTCCGCATCCCTTATCTCACGGAAGTTCCCCCGCAAAAAAAATAAAACGTGTCCTATACTTGGCCGCAAAATCACGTCCGTAGCCCCATTAAAGTCAATGGGTCCGCAAAATTGCGGAACACTATGGAAGACTTTCCGTATGTCTTCCGTTCCGTTTTTATACTGATTATGGAATACATACGGTCGTGTGAATGGGGCCTAATAATATTACAGGCTATAGTTACTAGAGATGGGTCGTTGATCCAGGGAGTAATTCTGATTGCCTGATTGGAGTCGGGAAGGAATTTTTTCCCCTAAAGTGAGGAAAATTCGCTTCTACCTCACGGGGTTTTTTGCCTTCCTCTGGATCAACTTGCAGGATAACAGGCCGAACTGGATGGACAGATGTCTTTTTTTCGGCCTTATAAACTGTTACTATGTTACCCATGAACAAGCAAGTGCTCATTCATTGGGTAATCGCATTGTTTGTGGCGGAAGATCATGCTATCTAATCACGCTGTGCTGCCAGCAAATAATGATGTTTCTGTATGGGGTTGAGTGATGGCATTAGCGATCACCCCTCCCCATACTGTGGAGGAGATCACTGCATGTAATAGTAGTGGTCTCCTTCCCTAGTATAGGGACGCTATACTAGACTGGGAGAGTCCCATGACTTCCATAGAAGGAGATGGTGTTCAGTTAGAGTCTAAGGCTACATGAACACAACCGTGCCATGTTTTGCTGTCTGCAAATTGCAGATCCCCGAAACACAGATGCCGCCTGTGTCCGTTCCGCAATTAACTGAACGGCTCGCCTCTTATGCAGCCACATTAAAGTGAATGGGTCTGCATCTGAGCCGCGAGAAAACGCGGCTCCGATGCGGACACAGACAACGGGCGTGGTGCATGAGGCTTAAAGCAGCTTTCAGGGTGTCAAAGAAATGTGAGGTGTTGAGAGCCACCACCCGCAGGTCTGGCAGGGTAATACATTGAATAAGGCGCCTAGAGTGAAATTGTGCCCTGTGCTTCTGCATGTCCACAGAGGTGGAGGGCATAGACACTTTAAAATCAGCACTTTGTAGGCTCAGGATGGTCTCTTGCCAACCGCTAATAACTTCTCTTTATTTGAAAATACAACATTTTGACCATGACAGGCGTAGGGGGAGGGCCCGAAGCTAAATGCCTAGCAGGAACTCTGAGCTTAAAGAGGACCTATTACCACTCCTGACATGCCTGTTTTAATAGCTTCATGCATTCCCCATGTAATAACAATTCTGGAACATCTATTCTTATGGCTCTATGTTGTGCCATTCCTTTATTATTTGCACTAGAAGTTATGAATGAATTGCTATTTGTCTTCAGTAAGGGAACAGAGGGGAGGTAACAAGTAGGGGGGGTGTCCTTGTCTCATTCTATCCAATCAGTGCTGTCATGTTCAGACTGTGCAGGTACACCCCCCAACTTGTTACCTCCCCTCTGTTCCCTTACTAAAGACAAATAGCAATTCATTCATAACTTCTAGTGCAAATTATAAAGGAATGCCACAACATACAGACATAAGAATAGATGTTCCAGAATTGTTATTACATGGGGAATGCATGAAGCTATTAAAACAGGCATGTCAGGAGTGGTGAAAGGTCTTCTTTAGCATATCAACGCCAAAGGGATCTCGGAGCCAAGTCTTAAAATAGTGCCCAGGATTATCGCCCTCCATTTTTTTTCTGGCACTCTGATAAGACCTATATTATTTTGCCTTATGCTGTTTTCAAGGTCATCGGTCTTATTTTGCAATAGCAAGGTGTCACGCCATTTTTATTTGCCACTCCAGTAGGTGGTGTCAGTATATCCTCAACGTCACCTACCCATTCCTCCACTGCCGTTATTCATTCCCTAACATTTTACATATAAGAAATAACACTTTTCACAGTGCCTATGTTAAGGTTAGATTCACATTAGCACTAGAGCTGCGGCGCACGCAACGGTTTTCTACCGGCCAATTCTCTGCATATTTGCCGGGTTGCGGCTGGATCTCAGCCAGTCCACGTTATTCATGCTAGTGTGAAACTAGCTACGTGTTTAATGTAGAAAGAGCAGCATTAGGGTGCATTCACACGACTGTAGAAGTGGATCCACATCCGTTCTGTAATTTTGTGTAAACTGTGCTGTCTAAACGTCCATTCCACGGCCCTGCAAATAAGAGAGAACATGTCCTATTCGTGTCCGTTTTGCAGACAATGATAGGACATTTCTAGGGGAGTTTGGTAAAAAAAAATCGTGGCATACACATGGCTGGGATCCGTGTTTTGCTGGCTGTCATCGGGTATGGTTGTGTGTACGAGGCCTTTAAGGGGTATTCCCATCTCAGAAATGTAGTTTGTATAGTTAGATATAGCCATACCAATATTATTACTAATAGAATGTATTTATATAAAATGTACCATTTAGAAGATTATCCTATTTGTATAGGCATTGTCCTACACACATCAGTCAAGCCGTTGCCCCTAGTTACGGCCACCGTGACCATGTAGTAGTGGTGGTCAGCTTGCTGCTTTTTGAACCTGCTCTGAGGTAACTGCTGTAATGTGAGCGCACATTGCATGAGCATGTGGAGACACATCTTAGGGTACTTTCACATCTACGTTTTGGACGTTACAAAGTCCAAAACACAATTGTTAGGATCCGTCCAAAACCCAGACTTTATAAACAGATCGTACTCCATAGAGATGAATTGATCTTGGAAAAGGATCCATTTCTCTGCTTTTTGGAAGCGCAGACAAAAATGCTACAACCCTAAGATGTGTCTGCGCATGTTCGATGTGCGTTCACAATACAGCAGTTACCTCAGAGCGGGTTTAAAAAGAAGCAAGCAGGCCACCACTACTACATGGCCGCGGTGGCCGTAACTAGGGGCAACGGCCTGACTGATGTGTGTGGGACAATGGATATACAAATAGGATAATCTTCTGAAACGGTACATTTTATATAAATACATTCTATTAGTAATAATA